>MU941046.1:0-18986 GCA_036418165.1 Cooperia oncophora
AGAGGGGTCGATACGGTCTGAGAAAATTTTTTGATTTGTCTCGCTTCATGGGCGCTGTCCACATCGTTGGGAGAATTCCAGTGGGAGAGAGGTCGCATTTGCCAGTCGTTGGAGGGAAGCGTTCGTATTTGCCCTCGAAATATTTTCCGCGTCACGAAAAAAATTTTTTTGGATCGTAGATTTTTCGCTGCTTTCCTTTTTCACATGTGCTATTACCACTGGAAACAAAGGCAAATGGTAATGAAAGGAAAAAAGGAAAATTTCAGGGAAAATCCGGAAAATATGATGAAGGAAGAAATGGCGAGATAGTAGGCAGGATGGGGAAGGGGTGGGTGCGTCGTGGCAGAGGAGGAAATGTGTGTGTGCGTAGGGGGGATGGAGGGGGAGAATCCTATTCTCCGAAAATTTTCCCCAGCGGCAAGATCGATTGGGGCACACAATTCCGAAGAGAAATTTTTACTATGCGACTACACTAAATCCATCAAGCGGATAAAATACAGTTATGCGCTCCTAGAACGGCAAAAATTGACATTGAAAAAGGACCACCCAGCTGAGTACAATCTCTCTGCCCTCCTGGTTCGACGAATCCTTAACGGTGTCAGGTAGAGGGAGCAAATGGCTGCTAATAGTCGAAGGATGGACTTTGGGGTGAACGCTTTCTCTGATAAAGAAGTCAAGCATTTTCGGAGAACTCTACAGTGGAACTATCAATCCTTCCGAAGATTTTCAATCCTGGCGCCCATGGTGAATTGTGCGCTTTGGAGCCGTATTTCGGTTTTCAAATTTTGAGATTGAAAAGAATTCAAAAGGAGAATGTAATGCAATCAAACGACTACGCGAGCCCTGTTGAATGGCTTGTGGCAAGGAATGTGCGCATAAATTGCGTACGGGAACCACCATTGCCCATATTGATTACTGAAGTAATCGTATCGTAGTTGAAAAAAATCACGAAGCTTGTGAATAATTGTAGGCTAACAGGAAGCCGTCTTAGAAGAAAAAATCTTCGGCTGTCAATCAACCTCTTATGGAATGCGACGTGGCCTATACTTGCGGAGGATAGCCGATGTACAAGACAGTTTTCTTATCCTCCCAGACGAATCTGGTACCAATTCACCGTCCCCGGGTAAAAGGCTCGACTTGGCCTGGGTGGGAGCCGAGACGGGATGTGGCCCCCGGACCGTGCACGGGGTAAGTGTGCCACCTGCCACTACACCACCTCCGCCTCAGAGGGACGCCAGAGCGATATGGAAAATCACTCGTCCAGTTGAACCCCTACCACGCTGCCTCAAGCACGACTTCTCTTTATCAGAATCTATTCCACCCAATCAAAATACTATTCCACCTAACTCAATGTCTTTACAGTCCTGTTCGCTGCGGATGCTGGGGCGTATCAGGAAGGGTAGGTTGGCGCGGCGCCAACCAGTTCTCCACCAATTGTGGAAGAGGGCAGGCGAGAAGAATCAGCCAAAAATGGGCTGTAGCCGCGCCAAATCCAGCCCCCTCCCCCGTCCTCCGCTGCGCACCAGCATCCGCAGCGAACTAGATTATACCTGCAAAATCCCAGTATGAAACCCGCTCAGATTTTTCTCAGTTAAGGTGAACTTCTCTAGTCTCTCCCAGTGTTTCTGTGCACACTCATATCAATACAGACCTACTTCATCAGATGAAACACAACCCATCTCCCCCAGCGACTCAAAGACAGTCCTGCGCCTGAGTAATTCGTGGGCATCCGTCTTTGAACAAGTGGTCTGGTGCTCAGTCTCTAAGATTATCCCCGCTCTAGCGGCCTTACGGCAAGTAACGAAGGCGTAGTGACCCTCATATGTGGCAGCTCTGACGCCTTCCCAGTTGCCCCGCCCACCGAAACTCAAGAGGATACTTTCTGTCACGGGTTCCGTTTTGACACCGTTATTTTTTCCCCTGTTGAATGATATCATCATTGTATGAAGCGATGACACGATTAGTTGCTCAGAGGCGGCAGGATATCGGTTTTCTGGCATAAAACGAAAAGCAGGTCTAGAGAACTCGTACAGTGAGGCTGTGAGGTCCTTATCTATTGTATGTACTCTCTATGATTTTTTGGGTATTTTTTTTTGTTCTCTGGAGAGGGTACAGTCCTCATCATTACTTACTGTCGGGGCGTACAGTGGCGGCTGCGTTTGGCGGCGGTGCAACACCGCATCTTCCACCCAGTTTTTTACAAATGAGCATGACAGCATTATATCCTTCGTATTACTCGTTTTCTACCACTTTTTCGCATACGCGTTTCAACAAAAGGCTGAGAACGGCTTCAACAGTGTGCACACTCATACTGGCTGACACGCCCCACCGGTCCGCAATGATGAGGACTGTATGTGATAGGATTTGTTATTTTTTTTGTTCTCTGGAGAGGCACCTAGAGACTGAAATTCTGTAACTGGACGCCGCTATACACAGTATACAATCGCGAGATTCGTGTCTTACCTAGGGAAATCCGCCAACTTACCATGGAACATTGAATGGAGACCTGGGTAAATCGATAGAGTCTATAAGGTTATTAACAAATATAGATAGCAAAACTGCAACCTGCATTTCACAAGCAACTTATGAGCAGGTAAAGTTTGTAATGGTGCAGTAGGGTGGAGGCTTGGTGGTGAGCTGTAAAGCATAAGCGAGGAGTCGCCTACGTCGAAACGGGTCTCCGAACCGTCGAACTTTACACTTGAACTACACGACTTGATTCGACGTACTGCGATTAACTCGCTTAAGTGCTTCACAGCTGGACACACGAGCTTCCACTTTACTGCACCATTACAAACTTTACCTGCTCATGAGTTGCTTGTGAAATGCAGGTTGCAGTTTTGCTATCTATATTTGTAAATAACCTTATGGACTTTATCGATCTACCCAGGTTTCCATTCAAAGTTCCATGGTAAGTTGGCGGACTTCCTGGTGAATACGACTCCTTAGTCGAGGATCTCCCATTCAGGACATTGGCTATCATAGAGAACGAAAGCGACGAGAAATGTGATCCGTAAAGGACGATGCCCAAAGTGTGCATTTGCCCTTGCAAGGATCTGCTGATGTACAAGTAAGATTTTCAGAGAAATATGTCACTAGCTTAGCTGCTTGTGAAAGGAGAATGTCTCAGACTATGGGTAGGTTCAAAAGAGTTTCGAAAGGAGGAGAACGGGGTATGGCATTGACGGGCGAATACCGCGCGCCTTTTATCGGGTGCATCAGAAAAAGAGGGACGACGGTGTAATATTATATTATCCCATAACTACCTTCGACAATATGAAGCAAGTCCAAATGGACTGCCAACAGCGCAGCCAGAAAGAACAATCCGGCGGTTTACCAAACAGTGAAGGCACAATGGGTCAGCCTATCTGGAGTGGGGGTTCGCATGTGAGATAACCGAGTCCACTATTAGGTTGCTGCGCCCTTTTTGCAGCTTGAAGATGTGCATTAGGCGCATTACAGGCTTATTGTCTAAGCACAGTTCCCGCGATCAAGTGGTCCGCAAAATGCCTCCGTGCATTTGGCATCGTTGTCCGCATTCGCAGAGAATATACCACTTTCGTCACTCGAAACGGCGAGATAAAGAAGCTAGAGACGCGTGATTATTGCAACCATTGCAACCACGATTACTTTCACTCTGCAAGACAACGGCTTACAAGCAAAATTGTGTACATAGCGTTGCCTGGAGCGTCGTAGGGTGATTTCCTGTGCTCTTGCCGGGAATTGGTTGCAGGAATCCTGCTGATTGGGCTTGCCGCCCTTCGGCAAACTCCTCTAAGGCGCGCCCCCACAGGGATCTGTTCAGAGCGTTCCCAGGGGTTTTTTCGCTTCTTTCTCTACTGGGAAGTTACTTATGGGCTACTGGTTCATGATTGAGCACCTACTACCCGTAACACTTGATCGCGGGAATTGTCTTCGAGCCCAGTAGGAGCATGCCGACCCTGGTGGTCAGTATGTGTTGGTGCCCATGTCCTGCACCCCTTCTATTCTTTGGTCCTTCTCTGGTCTCACCTGATGAAAGTCCTTTTGCCTCTTCCTCCTTTGTACGCTTGTCCAGTCGTCAGATTCGTCTAAAACGGGAAGGCCTTTATGTAAGTGCCTTTCTGATAACTTCTTCTTCCCTTCTCATCAGTCAGGAGTCATTTAGAGCTCGTAACTTCACATGAAACATGTACGAATTGGAATGTGAATTATAAGGGCTGCGCCTTCACCCTCATCCCAGACCTCCCCCTTTCGTGGGCCAAACACGAAGAAAAGGCAGCCATAAAAGAAAATCTTCTTCTTCTTTTCTCCCTAGCGTTAGTCCCGCGCCGTCGCAGGGCCCATAAAAGAAAATAGTGCTAGGAAAATATGGCCGGTAATTGAATAAAAACGGGCTCGAAAGCCCATTGAAGATGCGCCTTTTTAGGGCACGGCACGTTCTACGTCATGAAATCCCCAGCAGGGGGTCGTATTTGGTTCGAGGTTTTTGATAGTTGTTTTTTTCTTCTTTCACAGACGCTATAAGGAGGGGGAGGTCGTAGTTGCTCGTTGTTGGGAGAGGTGGGGGTCGTATTTGCCTTCAGAGAGACCCCGCCGCTTTGCCCCTCCCCGCTCCGCCGCTCGACGGTAAAATCTCGGTGAAACAGGAAAACTTTCGGTTTGATAGTGCGAAGCTTGGAAAAGTTGGGTTGGCAGTTGGCAAGAGAGACAAGGCAAGATGGTAGGAGGAGGTCGACAGATTTGGGGGGAGTAGTATTTGCCTGAAATTTTCCTCAGCGGCAGGGCGTGCCCTGTGATGTTTCCAAATGGGTTTTATGGCACATAAGGAAACGAGCTTGTGAGTGGTTCGGACAGAATCATAGGAATGCACATCAGAAATCGAGCTTTTGAATGGTGCGGAATTCTGCACAAATTAGCCGGTCACTGGAAAAACTCTTCGTTGTTTGTTTCGAGATGTTGAAGTGTTTCGAAGATGTTTCGGAAAGTAGAGATATTCTGCCTTTCGAAACGTGTTACGTTTATTATTATTATTATTTTTTAGTTTGAAAACGATTGCTTTTGAAGAAGTTATGCACGTTCGAAGAACAACGAACTGTCCACGCTTCCCAATCATTCCTTCGAAACCGTCACGGTACTACTGCAAGATCGGAGAAGTATCATACACTGACATGAAAATGAGCGTGTAGTAGTTTACGGCTGCAATTTATGGTTCCAAGCGATCCCCTACTAGAAGATATACAGTGATCATCGAGTGGTAACATGTGCTGGGAGAGAGTCCGTACCGACCCTGTTTTTTTTTAAGAGCGGCTTACTGCGTCATTTCCACCGTCTACTATGATCCAACATCGCACTATAACATCGTTCGCATGCAGCCAAGAGATTGCGCAGGGCACAGCATTCGATGCGGGATTTTCCTTCGAGCTTTTTATCGACCCCCCCTTGTTTGGCGGCCAATATACAGCCCCCCCCATAGGGAATCCCCAACGTCAATGCTGATCCGGCATTGCCAGCGCTCGCCTAGCATGGCCAAAGGCATGAAAGCAATTGACTGGCGATAGTATGCGCACGTACTAGAAGGCAGGGTAGAACATCAATAATTGTGGTCAGGTGAGGATGATAAGTAACGACCCCGCCCCCGAGACGGGTAATACTAACACGACGAATCTCCCGCCCATTCCCACATAACTGAACTTACAAATTTTCCCCAGCATTTTCGCAGGTTTTTTACCCGAAATCTCCGTCAGAGGAATGCTGCAGGCCAGTGGTAAACTGAAAAATTTCCCAAACTTGCCAAAGTTTTTGTCCGAATTCCCAAAAATTTTACCTTCTTTTTCTTTAAATTTGCTTCGAGCGGGCAGCGGCAGGGATCGGAAGGGGGGGGGGTATACATTATGCACATGAAAACAGGGAAAATCACGCAAAGACGTCCAACAACGAAGGAAAATTTTTTTTCAATCGCAGCAAATTTTTCAAAAGCCTCATACAACCCCCCCCCATCTTCACAGCGGAGAATACGACCTCCCCACCATGTGTTATCACACAACGATCTGTATCCCTGTAAAAGGTCGGAGCATCATCCGAGCTTATGTAGTGGTTTCTGAAGGTGTAAGCCTAATTGATGAAGAACTACACCCTCACCTTCCAGCACGGTCCCTGCCATGTGCGAGGAGAATGGATCCGAGCTGCAGTGGCGAGCCATTTTCTTCCTTTTCAAACGATGTGAGGGTCTGTAACGGTAGTGTAACCGAATGGCGTCTTCATACCCCGCCCACGCCATCCTCAAGGTGCAGCACTTGCGCCGCACCTCACCGGCAGAAAATAACTTCAAGTAAGAGGGCGCAGGCAGAGAGCTTCGCATACGTTCAGGCGTGCTGGCTACGTGCAGCCCGGCATAGTATGCAGAACGCACCCGGTAATCACTACCTTTCAGATTCCGTACAATTTTGGCTCAGCAGAAATGCACTATATTTCAATTGCGGGCCCATTCACCAAACCCACGGCAAGGGCTACATCCACTGAGACTTCGTGATCAGGCCTGTAATCAAGCCGATAGAGGATAGCATTTATCAGACATAATTTCCACTGAGCGCAAAAGAATTGTCGATAAGAGAAAGGCCGACGCAGTACACGATACTTTCCGTTGTATCAATTTTTGAAACTATCCTGAAAAATAGTCGACCCCCACAATTCCATCTCGGAATAATTCATCCTCCCCCTCCCATACTACCTACCACTTTCCTAGATTTTCCCAAATTCCATACCACTTTTTCCATTTTTTTCCCGAAAATTTTCTGGCTTTTTCCCAAAATTTTGCTGTCGTGCTGTCGAGCGGGGGAGGGGGGCCGGCGGGGGGGGGAGGAGGTTGTCAGATTCACAGACTATCATTTTACTCATGTTCAACTATCGTCGAAGTAGTAATGATCAGATCTTTGGCGCAGTCCCCTCTCCACAAACGACCGAATACAGCCCCTCGCGCCCAAATAAGACCCGGTGATGCATCACAACAATGAGTGCCTGAAGGCGACGCTGCGGTAGCAAGGCCTCCTGACGCTCGCTGGGAAAGTATTTCAAAGAGAAGCTGGAACAAGAATTAAATGCAATCGATCAGGGAATTCATGCGTACTAAGACTGGTGGAAAAAAAAAAAAAAGCTCTGAATGAAAGGGATATGAAATCTGAACAAGCAGATAGGACACGTATTGTTTGCGTTGAACTTTTTCTCCGCCCTGTGCAGTACTATACAAGGTCACTAATAGATTCCAGTAACTATCGATCGTTCCGCTATACAATGGAATGAAATAGTACATCTGTAAAAGCAGCGAAAACATCATTCGGCGCCAACTGACAATCGTGCGTACGACTGCTTTCGTACAAAGAGGCTTCGAAAAATGGAAAGGCAAAGCGCTAAACTTGTCCCGCCCCCCCTTTGCGACGCGGAAAGGGATCCGACACGAACTCAAAAACGTATGCGATAGTTCGTGAATGCACATTTCCTCTTCAGAGGACTTAGGGGGGGGACCTGGCTGATGTGGGCGAGAAACAATGCTCTGAGCCTTTAAGCTGACCAGCGAATGTAACCAGGTGAACCCTGAGGGAAGACTCAGTCGACGGGTAAAATGCCTTGAGTGACTGACGTTTCTTAACGCGCTACGCCACCAAGGCTATAGGAACAGCATTCGTTGTGTCGAAACACACAGAAGTCGTACTTTTTCCGCCGTGAGGAGAGGAGGGGTCGTATTTGGTCGCTTCAGGAAGGGGGGGGTCGTATGTTCTTTGAGGGAAATGGCTGAGTTTGGAAAAAATTATACCCGATTGTTAACTTTTCGCAGTGACTTTTCCTGATTCAGTGTATCCAAGCAAGAGCAAAAAAAAGTTGGAAATGGGGGGGGGAATCGGTAGGTAGATGCCGGGGAAGCGGACGGTGGGAGGGGGTTAGTCGTACCGAGACCCTGTTTTAGGTGGGGAGTCCTACAGCGTACTGACACTACCATTTCACATATCACGATGCTGTACCCTGCTTCGAGGACTATTCCACCTCTCACATCTTTTAGATGTCACCATAGCTGGTACTGATTGGATGAAAAACGATCTACGTGCTTGAGTGACTCGTGAGGAAATATCAGTGAGACTCGATGAAACTCATTGTTAGGGTAATAGCACGAGGGGCAAGCTTACGTAGCGAGTGAGAGCTGCAAAGATTTCGGAACTCCACTGCCTCGGGTTATTATGTGACTAATTATTACGGGATTGGACTGGAGAAAAAGGGAACGAAACTATGGAAAGGATAGAGGCCAAGCAATTTGCGCGCCACTGGCATGCCGAGAAACGACTCCCGACCAGCAAGATTGCCAATCTTCTGCCTATAGTCTTGTTCGTTGCGGATGCCGTGGAGTTTCAGTGGACTGAGCTCGTGTGGCAACAGCCCGTTGTCCACTAAATAATGACGCTTGCATGCTCTAACAATTGGTGCAGGGCGGGGGTTGGGACCGCGCTAAAGCCGCCCTTTAAACGTCCCTAGGTCCGTGGCGAGCGAGACTGTGTGTCACCACGACGACCTAGTGGGCGATATTGTCTCTAGCGTACATAAAAGTAATCATTATACTGCTGAGCATTCATAAGCAAGGCCAATAGCTTGTAAACCTTACAGTAAGAAAAACGCACGAAACTGGCTAGACAGATTGAGAGTTCAGCACTCAAAGGTGGTCACTCAAAGGTGATCCCGGTAGATGTTCCAAGACGAGCTGTACGCTCACTTACGAGGTGGGGGAAAGCCATGAATGCCCGCGAGGTGAGCGTTTCATAGCTGTAGGATTACGCCGCCTTCCGCTTTTCAAAGCGGCGCCAGAATGACGCAGGAGCTTGCTGAAACAGTTTAACTGCTGTTTGAATCCTGACGACCTCCTCATCCCTCCAGCTCGACAGCAAAATTTTGGGGAAAAACCAGAATTTTTCGCGAAATTTCGGAAAAATTGGTAGGTATAGTGTAGGCCCGATGATATCACAGTGATGTGCGGTGAACACAGTAGAGAACAAAATTTATTAGTTTACAGGTAGGTAATAATAGTAGAAGTAGAATATTATGAAGTATGGTGGCGTTGACGTTGTGGGCGAATTTGGGACGTTGACGAGACGGTGAGTGCGATCCTGGTCGGCGACGACGGCGAAGACGGCGGCGGGAGGTTTTGAGTACCGAACTGTCACTCAACAACTGGGCCACCCTTTTATAGCGGACCCTTGGCCCTCTTGACCACCGGCGGGGTGATCACTCCAAGATCGCAGGGCCGCGCCCTACGATCCCCTGATCTCCACATAGGAGGTTAGGGGGAATCTGAGAAATTTTCCTGTTTCACATTGGGTATTGACCCCCACCCCCCCCCCCCTTCTTCCTGCTCGACGGAAAACTTCTTGGCTGAAAAACTGGAAATTTTCGGGAAAAAATGGAAAGAGTGGTAGGAAGTTGAGAAAATCAAGTGGTAGGTAGCATGGGGAGGGGGAGGGTCGTATTTTGCAGGAAATGATCACATCGTGATAGTGTGCCCTGTCTGCAACCCGAGCTTACAGTGTACAAGCTGTATATCACGGCGAAGGGTAGAGAACAACAGCATATCAACCAAACGAGTGAGCCACAAACAAGAAGCGCGATTGATTTGACTAAGCATACAGTTGGTAGTGCGGCGTGTTACGTGCTGCGTGATCTGCATATGCGTGGAGTCCCATGTGGCATCCAGCTACTCTACCGCTCAGCCACCTTTCTAAGCACTTTCGAGTAACAAAAGAGGGACCCTTCCATAGTTGCGGACCCGTTTAGCCTGAGCATGGCAAGAAGCCCGATCTTCGTGGAGAGGATAAAGTTCGATAAGCAATAGAAGATAGGAGGCGGATAATAGAACACCTTTGAGCATTGAAATTTTTGGTAGTATTCGTCAGTTGGACCATCGGGAAAGCAAATGAATTTTTAATGCAATTTCCCTTCCTAGGGTTACTATGTTTCTTGCTTACAAACATATCATATGTCACTGGACGCAGCGCCATAGCCCGTCAGAGTGGTGTCCCTTGAGCTGGCGCCACCTAAGTCATCTTTGAAAATGGCGATTGAGGTGAATATAGAGAGATACACGGGGTTCGCTGAAGTCCAGTATAAGCCACTTACTCATAAAATGAGTAATGTTCGCTCGACTCACGAAGCTACCAATTTTCGCAATTCACTGTGACAAAAGCGGTTCGGTAAATAACGCTAGGGCTTTTGAAAACAATAGTTTCAAAAAAACGAGTCAAACATCCATTAAGACTCGCCCTTGCCCTCTTTCCGCTGCATAAAGCCAGCGTAACGCTATCCTCTAGGCCACTTCTATCGCCGCAAATGAGAAGGCTGACGCGTATTTCATGTGCATAGGCGTAGGTCTTTATTGTGATCCCATTGAAACGATCCATTGGCGTGTCTAGATAAAGGCATAATGAATTGTCATGCAACACAACATCACCGCAATCGTTGCCACAGCTACTTAAACAGAAGTACCGCGCACCCTCTCTGTCACCGGCCAGATATAGGATATAAGTCACCAATCACTGCAGCTTACTAGTTCTCAACATAACTCGTGGAAGACATAAAGGAAAAGGAAAGATGCCAAATGAAATCCTTATATCTCTCTGAACCTGCCCACTTCTGAAGCACAATCGTATTGTGAAAATGGTGGTAAATAGTATCGAAATCGCCCTATCTGCTCTTCTCCCCGCGCCAACACATAACTACTCAATTTCCCAAATATCCAGTTTTCCACCCAAAAAATTTATCATCGTCGAGCGCAGAAGCGAGGGTATATGTACATCGAGCCGAAGAGGAGGGGGTATATTAGTACACATAAAATAGGCAAAATCGCGCGAAAATTCAACAACCGGGAAAGAATTCTTTCCCAACATAGCAAACGAAAAACGCTCTTCTCTCAAACGCACATACCGCCCCGCTCTTTTAAATACGCTCCTTCCCCTCCGGATAAAAACGACCCCTCCCCCCCCCAGTGTTTCACACAACGATGCCGTACCCTGATTTCCAGTGGCGCAATACCTTATACTTGAGATCTTTGGAATTTATTGAATTCCTCTGGGACAACCCCATACTCTTATATTGTTCGTACAAAGCGGTAGCCCATAGATCATTCAAGCACAGCGTTCCATGATCCCTAGTGGGTATGTACGTCTATTAAAGGCACCTTCTAATAATAAATTAGATCACATCATAACCGGCCTCAGGGAAAATGAACACGATGAAACCTCATCAGATCCCCAACTTAAAGGCACTTTCCGCGATAAAATAAGGCTATGACCTTTCAAATGTGTCAGACGATCCGGAAGGAGATTGCGGAGGCTGCGCTACCTTTAGAAAGTGAAAATCGGCAAGAATTCCGCTTTAAGCTAACCAATTAGGCCCATGGGCGCCCCTTAGGCCCATGCCGACCCCCACCGGCTGCTAGCTACTAGCTAGTAGCCACTATGCTATCTCTCTCCATTCCGAATGGTGAGAGTGAGGTGATACGATAAAAGAGCTGATATCTTTATGATAACAAGAGTGAGTTTGTGCGGCCAAAAGTCGCGAAGCACACGGCTGCAGACTCGAACCCGGCATCTTCTGCTATACGCGGGCATTTGCGTTTTAACCATCTTACGCTACTGGGGCCACTTTTTGATCCCTCATCAGCCAATGTGCTTATTTGTGCGCG
Organism: Cooperia oncophora; assembly: GCA_036418165.1. Classification (NCBI taxonomy): domain Eukaryota; kingdom Metazoa; phylum Nematoda; class Chromadorea; order Rhabditida; family Trichostrongylidae; genus Cooperia; species Cooperia oncophora. The sequence continues at coordinate 11,696 of MU941046.1, forward strand.
GCCATTAACCTTCGAGCACTCACACGTTCAACGTGATGAGCCGTAAAAATGAACCGCAAGGCTGAAGCTTTTTAGCAAGTTTCAGACTGGTTTTGTTGATTAACTGCTGTTTTACGCCGCAGTGCGCGATACGAAAGTTATCACAAGAATGCTGAGTTGTGGGCAAAAGTCGGACCACGGGCGGGACTCGAACCCGCATCTTCTGCTTACCGGGCAGTTGCGTTAGATCCATCTTACCTATGCCGGCTCACTTTTGAAACCTCTGCAGCTCATGCTATTTGTGCCCGATTTACCTCGAGCACTCACACGTCAAATAGTTGGCCCCGGTAGCGGTAAGTGCTAACGCAACTCTCCGGTAAGCAGAAAGATGCTGGGTTGCGATCCCGCCGTGGTCGCGACTTTGCGCCAGCAACTTCCAGCATCTTTGTCGATAGACTTCGTATCCGCGCACTGCGGCTAAAACAGTAGCATTAATCAAAACAAAAACAGAGCTGATATCTTTATGATAACGACGAGTGGAAATATCGCACAAACATGCGTTTTCTTCATTGCATGCATGTACAAGTTGAAGTCGATATGGAATCCTATTTAGGGCATTTTCGGCTGTTGTTTCTGCTGCTTTTCTCCGCTAATCAGATACCTAGCCCTTCGTTCCTATGTGGGTTCCGCTTACCCTCAATCTGTGGTCGCGGGCTTTGCCTTTACTGTGCATGACTATTGTGCGTCCGCCGTGCACATGAAGGAATCAATGCTGTCAAGACCAAAGTGGAAGGAAGTCCCCCGAATCTCATATTCACTGAGAGGGTTATTTCTCTCATTTTTGGCATTCAATGTCAGCGTCACAAACCAAGGATGAAACTCTTTTTGGCTCTTTCAGAGCCTCTAGAAATTCAAAAAACACGCCAAAAAACTTAACGAAAAGCGCAGAAAAACCTTAATCGACTCGTTGTTGTTAGTTTGCCTAGATAATTTTGATCCTTCTTTCGGCGCGTGCCATTGGCCGAATAGATCGACAAAAGAACACAGCTAATGGTTTTGGTCTCATTCCTCTCGCTGTAGACAGACCATTATCGATGAGATAAGAAAACTGTCATATAGAACAGCTGACTGATGGCTTGTCGCGACAACGCAACTGGCCCTGTTATATGGTACGACTCAGTTGGAAGTCGAAAATGGTGGCTGTGGTAAAGGGCAGTCTGGTCCACGACGAAACATACCCTGTACTCAATTTTCGCAGCCAAAAAAAAATTTTGTAAAAGGAGGGGCGCCTATAGCGGCAATTAGTCTCCAGTGACTTCCGCGCTTCAAAGCCCGCCACAACAGTGAACAAACGCAAGCTCAGGCGAAAAAGCAACGGAAGCACTCCCTGTACGGTCGCAGAGTTCTGCATCACTGGATATCAAAGAAATGAGGGACGGATGTAGGGCGGTAGTGTTGAAGACGGAGTTCAACTGGGAACGTATAGTGGTTGGCCGGAGAAGTTCTTGTCAGCTTTTCGAACTCAAATATTTGCGCCATTTACCACCTGAAGAGGGGTGAACGGTAATGTGAGCACTTATACATCAAAGAGTGGTCTTTCTATTAGTACCACTCGCTTGATTCCTGCTTCTTCTTCTTCTGCAATATGGACAAGAATGTTATCCGCTACCATCGCCACCTCTTGGAAAACCCCCTTCAAATGCTTCTGACAGAAAGCGCACCTTCTAAAAAGTTAAGCCGTTCTCATGCAATAGCTAGATGTGCTCTCCCTTGGCAGTGGTGTAGAAGCAGACATTGGCTCCTTGTACTGCGAGTGTGCCTACTTGTAAAATCATTAGCTTACTGGAACGAGATATTGCACGAGAAACTCGAAGAAGTTGCTGAGTTGATAGCAAGATTTGAGAGATGCCCATCGTTGCAATGGCGCCCAGCATGTCAAGCGATGGCATCCCAATGAGATGCCAAAAACAAGGCAAGGACGCCTGCGGTAGCACTGCTTCACAATTGTTGATCTTACCCCTCTCTATAAAAAAAACGGCAATTGGAAAAAAGTGAGCAGAACTTTCCTGGCCAACTTAATGTAAAGCCTGGGATCCGCAATTGGTTTCTGTTTAGGGCAGTTTGGCATGTTTTTTTTTTTTGGGCTTTTTTGCTTCAACTATCTTTTCTTCGAGATTACACAGCACGCTGTCGTCTATATGAAAGCCTCGAATCCACAGCCTGTGAGCGAATGATCGCCATTCTTGTGCCTTTAATTCGCAACCCATTCAACGGAGTTACACCGTCTAGTGGCATACCAGTGGACAGGTCTTTTGGGGATGACTCTGTATCCGTCTTGCAGCAGTGGAATCGTGAGAAGTGTTCGATATCTACGATTAAACCTCCACGGAACAGGGCACATGCATCACTGCCATATGCTTGCGATTAAGTACACGATAAGAAACCTTCGCCCAATTCTAAGCCACTACAGCTGAAGAAAAAAAAAGAAATTGAAGGTTTGATACGCTAGAGAGCCAATGAAAGTTGTGGAGACTAGAGCCAAGGGACGCTCGAAGAGCCAAATAACTCTTGTGGAGCTGAGACGGGAGAAGAGGGAGAAGAATTGAGGAGGATTACTACAAAGTCCTATAATAAAAACCATTAGAAAGTGCAGAAGAGGCACAGGAATTTCTAACATTGTGGAGAGAAACGGTGACCAGGAGCAAGTTTGTGAAGTATCGAAGGAGCATCGCTAAATGAAGAGCGTACCTGGGATATAGATATCCTTCGCTGCGTCCACAGTCATTACAAAAGAGTTGTTTGCAGAAGTATCCGCTGCGTGCGCACCAAGAACAGACCATCGTTAGGGATTCTTCAGAAGGGGGGGGTCGTATTTGGTCGACGGAGAGGGTGGTTGTATTTGGTCTGAGAAAAACTTTTTGATAGTTGATGCCTTAGTTATCCCAGAACGTTGGTACATGGAAGAAACCTATGACTCGCAATCGAGAGGTTGTCAAAACGAACTGGTAAAGCAGATCTCATGCCGAGCAGCACAAAGATTGATGATTGGAAATAGGGGATTCGCCATTTCGAAGGCATGCTGAAAATCACCAGTATCACCTGTGCTCCCGTTGATCATCGAGTTCCTCGAGCGGGCGCCAGTAACGTCTCCATTCGTCCCTGCAACGTGCAAGAGTTGCCCAATGGACTCTCTCTGCTCGAGGGACACGATGAACTTCAAACTTTCACGAAGGAGTCTGACCATCGCGCAGGTGTTCGCTTGACATCCCGTGGAATCCAGTCGGTGATCGCTCTGGTCCAGCGGTCGTCCTCGAAACGCATGACGTGCCCGGCCCACCTGATCTTCGAAACCTTGGCAAATGCGGCGGCGTCTCTGATCTTCGATCGTCGGCGGAGTGCGGAGCTCCGGATTCCCTCTCTCACTTGCGTGTAGCGGGAAACTCCGAGCATCGCCCTTTCGATGGCGCGTTGAATAACGCCAACCAGCGTACAGCCATGGCGATGCTGCGAAAGTTGTCGTGTGAGTACGGACCCCCCCCCCACCTCCTTCACACTTCCTACGGCTTTTTTCGCCGACGACGAGCAATGAGCATTATCGCTCGGCGAAAATACGACCCCCCCCCCCTTTTCAGCTAAGAAAAATCACTATCAAAATTAAAATTCGTCTTTTTACAAATACGACCCCTTCTCCCTCCCCAGCTAGCAAAAGTACGCACCCCCATGCGCGTTTGACACAACGATGCTGTACCCTGACGCCAACCGCATGTTCATCCTGCTTTCGTAGAGTCCAAGTCTCTGAGGCGTATGTCAAGGCAGGAAGGACCGCTCGGAATCCCGATATCGAGGTGGGCCCACGTAGCTTGGTTGTTCTTCGTCTCTTCGCTACTCCTCGATGGCTTACTTGGCAGGCTCCCCAACCGCTGGCTTCTTGTCTCCTGCTCAGTTCTGGTGCTAAGTCATTCATCATATTGATTTCACGACCCAGGTACACATAGCTAGAGCATTCAGAGATGGTCGTTCCGTTGAGCGTGAATGGGGCATCAGAAACCAATCCGTTTTTCATGAACATCGTCTTCGTTAGATTCAGCCGTAGACCGATTTTTCCACACGCGCAGTCGAAATCAGCCAGCATTCGTTCCGCTTGCTCGATGTTTGGTGTTATCAAAACGATGTCGTCAGCAAAGCGGAGATGGTGTAGTTGCCGACCGTCGATCTTCACTCCCATGTCTTCCCATTCCAGTTGACGCATGACGTTCTCGAGAGAGGCGCTGAAGAGCTTGGGCGAGATGGTGTCGCCCTGTCGGACCCCTCTCTTCACATCAATGATGATCTCCTTGTAGAATGGTGAAATCTTGGTCGTGAAGTTGCTGTAGAGCTCACGAAGAATCCTGATGTACTGAGTAGGAATACCCTGGTTGCCCAGGGCTTCGATAACCGCTTCTGTCTCAACGGAGTCGAAGGCTTTCTTCAAGTCGATGAACGTGAGACATCTTGTACTCTCGCGATACTTCAATGAGCTTCGTTACCGTGTGGATGTGATCGATCGTGCTGAATCCTTCGAAACCCTGCTTGCTCGCATGGCTGTCCTTCGTCTAGTGTTCTGCCAATCCTGTTCAGGATGACTCGTGTGAAGAGTTTGTAGACTACAGACAGCAGGCAGATTGGGCAATTGCCAATGTCGTACAGGTCTCCCTTATTGTACAGCAACACATCAGAGATCAGAGACGCCGCCGCATTTGCCAAGGTTTCGAAGATCAGGTGGGCCGGGCACGTCATGCGTTTCGAGGACGACCGCTGGACCAGAGCGATCACCGACTGGATTCCACGGGATGTCAAGCGAACGCCTGGACGACCGTGGTCAGACTTCTTCGTGAAAGCTCTGAACGAATGGTATGAAGTTCATCGTGTCCCTCGAGCTGAGAGAGTTCATTGGGCAACTCTTGCACGTTGCAGGGACGAATGTTACTGGCGCCCGCTCGAGGAACTCGATGATCAACGGGAGCACAGGTGATACAGGTGAACACCTACTCATTCAGAGGTAAAACTAAGGCTATACATTCAAAAAGGGAACCACGAAAGATACCCAATCTTACAAACATTGATTCAACATTTCGAAACATTTAATTTTGTGATTTCTATTGGCTTTTCACTGAAAAGCTTCACTAGAGCGGATGGGAGTCTGACAGTTGGGAAAAACTTCTCTTAGTCTTGCGCTCTATGACGCAATGGTAGGAATGGACATGTTGGATTCATGAGCTTAGATAAGCTATTTTATTAGAAGTGTGAATATAAAACGAGCAAGAACTCCAAACTAAAAAGAATATATGGTCCGGCACAAACTAAATTCATAGTAATGATACCTGTGCATGACTCGTTCAAAGAACACATAGTCTAATGGGGAACTTGAAAACACATTCCGCGATAATCGGGTGGGCGGGACTCCCAACCACTACTCCTACCTTATAAATACGTTCTTCCTCCTTATCGTGTTAGAAGGAGCGCAGGTGCAGCTGTTGTGAGTCCCATCCGCTTACCATCGAACGTGCCTTCAGGTCCCGTTGAATTTATTACAAATGCTGCCTTATCGCGAATATGTACCACTTAAAAAACTATTTAGGCGCATTTTCTACGCCACTCTCAAACAATCAATGTCTCGTTGCTTGCTGCGTTGACGCTCTGGACGCTTCGAGTCGGCTGTGCAAAAGCAGCATATTTAGTCATCGGCCTTCAAAGTTATAGGACGGTGCGCAATATGCGGCCACAGGTGTGCTTCATTGCGAACCGGTTTCTCACGCTCCCTGCAAAAAAAATTTTCACACTTGTGCTCCTCGGCTATAAAAAAATTCGCTCATAAAGGGTACAAGGGATGAGAACACTCAATCGACCCCATAGTATACAACGGAGTTGTTGTTTGTCACTTCTCAGGTTTATAAAGGCAAGCTCAGCTAGTACGCTATCGCGCCTGAAAGGTGCGGAGCTAGTGTGGGATTGAGTGAAACTACTTCAGTATAGAGTTTACTAAGATGGGGAGAAGGACGGTCACCACGACCCGGATTTCGTCCTCCGGCACGTCTCTCCCACGACTTTCATAAATTTCTGTCCAACCTGAGATGGCGAGTAAGCATGAGGGAAGGCAGAGGGAGGAGGGGGGAGGGGGAAGGACGATAGCCACCTGCTGAAATCAGAAATACTGGTGTCGCCAGGCGCGACGATCGATTAGTTGAGGAATTTGTAGCTCGGGACTCGGGTGCCACACCCCCCCCGCCTTTCTTAGTCTAGCGGGCGTTTGTCATGGACCTCCCTGGTTGTCCTGCCTCATCGAGCAGTTGGGGGGGGATTGGGGGTTGAGAGAGGGCACCATGAAAAGTCAGAAACCTTTTTCAGAAGGTCGGAAGGCAAATACGACCCTCAGCCTCCCAACAACGAGCAAGTACGACCCCCTCCCTGCCAGCAAATACGACCCCCTCTTATAAAGTCCCTGATACAAGAAAAACCAACTATTAGAAGAATTATTCTCAGCCTAAACACCTTCAACCCTGTTGGAGAGTCCTCAACAACGATATGACCTGTTCGTCGCGCCGCCAGCTCGTGAAAATACAGCCCACGGGAAACGGTAGGAATCAACAATTAGAAACATCTCCCTTGAAGCCTAACACAACCCCATCCCCAACGACCAAAGGTGACTACCTGTTAGGTTTCGCACAGCGATGCTGTACCCTGTGCTACTTACTATACTGCAGTCAATCTCGGACAAGTTTCTCTTCAGGCCGACCTAGTCATTCAACCCTCAGGGCAGAAGCGATCAAGGCGGCAGAAGAGCGTTTGCGGGAGGGGGGGGGGACTACTCCACCGTAACCGCGGGTAGGGCTCAGTGTTACGAGGCTGCTCATAGTCTGCGCGCGATGCCGCGTTGACCTATACCCACCTAGAAGCATGAATGTGATCCGTGATGAACAGACGTTCAAGCAGTGATCCGAACCCTACGATGAAAGTTCAGTCCAGACTAGGAATCGCAGGAACAGACGCTTAGGCAGATAACGACACGATCCCACTCCTACTTCCTAGTAAGTGCGATGCGGCTACCCACCACTACACCGTCTTGTTCGCTGCGGATGATGAGGCGTGTCAGGTGGGATGGTTAGGCGCGACACCAGACCCGATTTGCACCAGATGTTGAAGCGATCAAGCAACAGGACTGAATCATATCGCCCGTATTAGTCGTTCTGCATCGAATCCGCTTCAACAACCGGTACGGAACGAGCTGGCAATGCGCCAAACTCATGCCGCCTGACACGAACAAACATCCGTGGCG
>MU941047.1:0-16070 GCA_036418165.1 Cooperia oncophora
GCTTGAGAAACTTGGTCTTCTTTACGTTCAGCCGGAGTCCATTCGCAGCGAGCACATCCTGCCACCGCTGCACCTTGTCCTGAAGTTCCTCCCTGCTGTCCGCTATTCAGGCGATGTCGTCAGCATAGAGGATGGTTTTCAGTGGTCCCTCCATGAGTTCTTTTGCCATGACATCTAGAGTCAGGAGGAAGAGGAACGGGCTGAGGGCTGACCCTTGGTGTACCCCAACCGTAATGTTTACCTCTTTGTCAAGCCGTGAGGGGTGCGTACAGCTCTCTAGCCCCATCGTACATGTCCTTCACTATGGAGATGAGGTGTTCCGGAACGTTACGTTCTCTGAGCGCTCTCCAGAGTACAGGCCTTGGCAGGCGGTCGAATGCCTTCTCAAGGTCCAGGAAGGCTAGGTAGCAGGGTCGCCGCTTCTCTCGGTACTTCCATCAGCTGTCTGGCGATGAAGATGGCATCGGTGGTGGACCTCTCGGGCATGAAGCAATCTTCTCGAGATCCGACAATCCCTTAGCCTTGGTCAGTGACCCAGGCCCTCGTACAGCTTCATGGTATGAGTCACCTTGCATGCCGCGTAGTTTGGAGCACTCCGTCCGCGTCCCTTTCTGTTTGAAGATGGGAACGATTGTGCTGCTCCTCCACGCATTCGGCATCCTTCCTTCAGCTGTTACGTTGTTTAGGAAGTGCGTGAGCCAACTCACCCCATGCTCTCCGAGGGCCTTCCATGCCTCTATCGGTACCCCGTCTGGACCCACTGCTTTCCCAGCTTTCATTCTCCCTAGCTCCCGGCGAACTTCATCCTTCGTCCAGGGAGTGATGGGACCTGCCGTCGCCTCTATCCGCTGCTGTATAAAAACAATCCAAAGGCCTCCCACTCGTTTATTCGGAGACGTAAGAGGATCGTAATTCGCCGCACCGCCACGCGCGGCGATGGGCGCGGCGTTTTCATAACTCGTTTTAACCTGTCGAATGAAGCACCGGACTTCATGTAGACCCCGTCATCGTAGACACTCATTACTGTTCGGTTCCTTAATTGCATGTTGTCGCCATCTACTGCCTGAAACCATCGTCCTTTGCGGGCGGGACGTCGCACGCGACGCCCAGCAGCGCGGCAAATTACGATCCTCTTGTCACATACCCTGCTTCAATATGCTCTTAAAATATGCGTGGTAAAAAAATGTCCGATGAGAATTTAATAAAATGTAATTTATAGCGCTCCGAAGTCAATGAAGGAAGTGACTTTTTTTGCCCCCCCCCTGTATACTACTTTCACGTTGCTTTTCATGCCAAATTCAAGTTGGTTGAACATGCCGCACTAGCCATAAGCACTGCTGCAGCTCCCCCCTGGCAGACACGCACTCATTAGCAGACCTGTTTTTTGAAATTTTTATTCTTTAACTTCTGCTTTTTGTGACTGTTTTCTGCTACTTCACGCATATACTCTGACTGAAAATGACTCAACGTAACGTGGGCGAATCCGCCCAATTTTTAAGGAGTCTATTTAAAATTTCGGTTTCTCAAAAAAAATTTTCAACCTCATCGGGTAAACATCCACTTGTCACACAACAAAGGTACTATGCACTGGCACTGTAACCTCCGCCTCCTTAAAGGCACATTCCGCGAAAAAATAAGGCTATGACCTCTCAAATGTGTCGGACGACCCGGAAGGCGATTTTTGAGGCTGCGCTACTTTCAAAATGTGAAAAACGGCAAGAACTCCGCTAGAAGCTGGCTAATTAGGCCCATGGACACCCCTTAGGCCCATGCCGACCCTCACCGGCTGGCTAGCTAGTAGCACTATGTTATCTTTATCTATAACATTTCGGACTGCTTTTTCTGCTGCTTTTCTCCGCTAATCAGATACTTAGCACTTTTTTGTGCCTATTTGAGTTCCGTTTCCCGCAATTTGCGGTCGCGAACTGTGCCTTTAACCACGCACCGTTTGCATCTTTTAGCTAAATTTTGTTACTTCTTCAAAATTTTAACATTTGAACTGCTACGCCGATAAGCCGCGCTCACGAAGTCCCGTCCAGGAGCCCCGTTCGCTTTTTTTAAATGCAATAAATAAGCAGGTCAAAGTCTCAGCTCATAGGTCAGAGGGTCGCTCCCCGTCTGAAGCAAAAAACCGGCAGGAAACGACATTGCTCGTTTTTTGCTTTTTTTTCGTTCCGATTGACAAGCGAAACTCTGACCCACAAGCCGAGACTCTAACCTGCTAAGTATTTTGATGTGGTTGTCGGGACCTGCGGTAGTGCCTAGTGTGGCCAACAATTAACTTGCTATAAAGTCGTGAATTCGGTTTGGAAAGTCGTGAAATTGGTTTGAAAAATCGTAACTTGTAAATGGTATATAATCAAAGATTTTCTATGAAAGATTACAACAAAGTCAAGTTATAAGCAAAACAAATTTGACACGGAATCGTGCTCTTTCCATTACACAGTTAAATCTGCTTTACCCACAAATCTTATTGGCTATTACCATAGTTTACCGGAGTTTACCGGTTGGTTCAAGGCGGAGGGTAGATGTTATAGATGTCATAGCTCGGTAGGTGGAGGATTGTGGTTCGGGTCCTGGGTGACCTTTTGCGCAGAACTGAATATTTTTGGAACCTTCTATGCACTTCAAAATCTTTATAGTACTACCATGTCGTGGAGACGAAGATCTGCTGGAACAGTGGCCGCGCATTGCCTTCACAGAGGCACAGCATTCGATGGGGATTTTGGTCGAGCTTTTACGACCCCCCCCCCTTTTTTTTTCAGGGGCTGGTACGACCCCCCCCATGCTCGTACGATGGCTGACATGGCTGACTGTGGTTGTGGTTTATACTCGACGCCGAAAAAGTTGTCGAGCGGGTTGGGGGCTTTAGGAAGGACAACCCTATCGTACAACTAATGGTTCCCTTGTCATATCACAGACTATTCACTTTCTTCTGTGTGGTAGTTTCATTTTCACTACATCAATTTATCATGAATTTGCAGAGAGGCGGAGGGCGAAGTTACGGCACTCCATGGCGAGACACCGGAACGCAGGCCAGTGTTCACTTATTTCCACAGCTTCGTAGTAGTGACACCCACTTACGACCCCATCCCATCTACTACCTGCATGCAACATACGACCCCTTCGTCGCGCGTTCCGCGGAGCACTGACCCTGACTCCCCACCCCTGCCTCCCCTTCAGTCACGTTTGCACTTGATAGACATTTGACCAGGAAACAACCACCATTAACTATAACAACCAGAAGTCTCGGTTTGACTTGAGGAGTGCATCCTCTACTAGCAAAGGGTCTGGAGTAAAAGCGCCAGTGATTAAGCCAATTAAAACAAACTTATGAAACAAAATTGAATCTTTCACTATCTCCTTCGGCACAATCACAGCCATTTTCTTTGCCTTTGCTTAATTACAATTAGCGAAGTAACCACAGCGTGAACATGAATTAGACGTGGATACGGTAGCGGCAGTGAGTACGCAATTGCACGGCGTGATTGGTGGTATATTTACAAATAATCTGCTGTCTAAACGAAGCCGAGGTAACCTCTTTGAATAACTTTCCCGCGCGCGCACCCGTTGAACCGAGGTACCGGGGAAGGGAATTCTGGGCAGGACCAGCCGTGGGAAACAAATTTTCAGCAAGTAGGGTGTCTTTGAAGGACCATAACTTCCTCAAAAGCGGACCTATGGGGAAGAGGAAAGCGTATTCGTGTAGAGGAAGGTTGATCTTCCTAAAAGTACCAAAATGTTCATGAAGGTCGCAAAATCACAGAGAAATTGCCTTGGGGATTCGGACAGGGATTATTTCAGAACTAGTGAATCAATATATTTTTTTGTAACTTAACATTCACAAATCTGAGAACGGATTCGAAAGGTTGAAGACTTGCTCTTTCTAAAAACCTATTGAACTGTTTCTGAAGTCCTCGGGATTCATGAGATCTGGCGATGGGGATTTCTCGCGCAGTACTACGAGCTCGCGAAAAACCCGTTTCCTGTGTACCGCTTCAAGTGAGCGTTCAATAACCAGGACGCTGTAGAACGTATCCTTGGTGGAGCAGGACAGAGTTCGTTAGCGCCGACCACGCTGACTTTGATGCGCGACCACTAGGTCCGCAGAAGTGATGGATGTGCAACTTGGCGTAATGTCTAGTCCACGCGAGCAAACTGTGCTCTGGTAGATTCAGGGAGTCCAGGGCCGAACCTGTGCACTTGTTTACAGTGTTTTCCGTTGCGTATGATGGAGCGTGTCCCTGTCGACGCCGCCAGATTCGTGCTCCGCCAATTGCTGATTCCGATGAGGGAGACCAACTGCTGGAAAACGTCTGATACGAACGATATGGTAGTCGTTTGTCGAAAAAAAAACAGGTTGGCTCAGCGCCAAGCGCGATCGCGGACACGCCCCATCATCCGCAGCGAACCAGAGTATGAGTTGTAGTGTTTAATCACTTACGAGATGATGTCGACTTTTTATTTCCAGTTATTTCAGATTAGTTTGATGATTGAAAGTTTTGTACTATTTTTTTTTACATATCCGAGTTCTCTACAAAGGAAGCTTCGCTGTACAGGACTCAGCACACTGACACCTTTGCGCTGCTCGTTACTGGCTACGCGCACTCATTACGACCCCCCCCTCTCCTGGCGGCCAAATACGACCCCCCTATGGGGAATCCCCAACCAACGCTGTGCCCTGTGCCTCATTCGCGGTCCTGGGTCAAATTTCAGATCTCATATCCTCCACGGCCTGGTAGTTTGGCTAGCTTGCTCGGAAAGATGTAAATAACTCGAATGCACGCAGCCTTCATATTATTTATAACTCATCAGTGCGCTAAAAGCAAGCAACCACAACATGCGAGTTCATCTACTTCGTGATGGTACTCTTTAGATTTCAAACAAAATAGAATCCTAAGAAGTCTTTGCTCGATCATTCTGATCGACGCGGAAACTAAAAATATACGGTACTCTCCATGTGAGTTCTTTTATTTACAGTATATTTGCTTAAACTGAATTCAATTTCTCAGGTGTTTTGAAACTTATGGAGCTAATAATTGATTCGCACCCTAGCACTTAACATCGTAAGGTTGCCAAACAGTTTTCACATTGTGTAGCATGAAACAGTCCACTGGCGTTTTTGCATGATTTTTCAAAATTTTTATGCAGTCCTAGTACCAGCTTAAGCTACAGAGTGAAGGAGTTGAAAAGAACAGCGAGTTGTCTACGGCAAACAATTTTTCTCGCGCGGGACTATAATGGGACAAGACGGCGACACTATACAACATGCAGAGGTTTCAAAGGATTAGGAAACCAGTAGCTTCAGCTTAAAAACTACGTTATTAGTACCGCAAGCGTATACAACTCTACTCGAAGAATTCTCTCCGCGTCATCAATACACACGCTCACAGCATGCAATAGTTGTTCCCAAGCCCGTACGACCTCATAAGCCAATTTATGTGTCTAGGACCGAATTTTCAACCAGAACACATACGTAAGGTCCAAATCGTCATCTACACTTAAGTCCTTTTTCCATCACAAAAACCCATGACTTTCTCAATACTATATTTTACGTCTGTCAATTGCCCACGACGCCTTTCACACCGAAACCATACAATCAACATCTTATCACTACACATAAATGCGAGTCACCCACGTATTACGTAATTTCTATATCCTTGACACATGTCCAACTATCAACTTCCTTTCAAAGAGACATTATCCATATATTCTCCTATTCACATATAATCAGTCTGGCTTGCCTTTTGTAAGGTTCAGTATACATATGAGGATGACATTAGCATATCGTTGTTACTTAGCCACACCAGGAACTTTTCGCGAAGGTTTATATCAGCTTGAAGCGAAATAATACATTGATATTTTACTCTCGCTCGCAAATAAGCTTACATATTATCGATACTCTCTACACAAAATTCTCTTACTCCGCCGCTACCAATAGCTTTCCACCCCCCGGCCGCATTCACTGCTTTGGTTTTCGTGATATATAGATACGATCATGTGTCCGTAGTCTCTCACCAGATACTTTCTCAATTTTTTTCATGATCCCATCTTACATTCCATACTGAGCAACAAAACACAAACATCTCGACGCCATACGTATCTTAGCCTTAGGAATATACCTTCCCTGACTGAAGCAATCACAAAATATGGAACTTGTAGAATTGCCTGCAGTACCGGAGGTATTCAGTATTTCCTCCTGCATATCGTGAATAAGCTCAAACTTCTGATGATATGCTTATATAACACTTCCTTAGGTGGTCTTGTAGAAAACTGCTGCGTATATACTCGGAATCCCTGAGATCGGGTAGGCGTGGCCGCATGTTTCAACTTAACCTGAAGGTGTCTATGCTTCTGGTGAGATATTTTCATCTTGACACAATTGTTGTCGTGTCTCTGTCCAACACAGAACAAGATGACAGTTGTCCCAGACTGGAATATTCCACGAGTAACCAGTTCCGTGCCATGTTCAAATGCCACGCCTACTCTGGCTTAGGGATAAGCGTGTATATATTCAGCATTGAAACCTACAAAAAGTTTTGTCCAAATGAATAAACTTCATCTCCCCTATCTAATAAGCGTCTATCAACTTCTCCAATCCCAGAGGAATGCGCACTCGAAATAGGTCAGTTTGAAATGTCCTTTAATGTGTCGGGAGTATGGTCGCAGGTCCCGCAACTAACAACGGCCAAGTACTGTAGTTTTTCACAAAATTCCGGTCCTAGCATAGTGGCTTATACGACCCTCCCCTCTGGAAGGCTACTTGATACGATGACCCCGACGACCCCCTCCCCGTAGTCTTCTCCTCATCGAGCTGTCGAGCGGGAGAGGGGGATGGGTATATAGCGCACATGATACGGAGATAGCGACACATGATACGGGAGCAGAGCGAGGATAATACAAACCCCCCGCTTTCCCACATCCTGCCATTTTCTTAGATTTTCCTATTCCCTGAAAGTTTCCCTACGTTTTCTCAAAAGTTTTTTGGCTGTTCGCGAGGTATGGGACGATAATACCCTGATGCAGTGTTTTGGAAATTAAATATGTCGTGTCGTGAACGCACACAGTCGGGCATATCTTGAGCCGGTTTTTGCTAATCAAGTTTGAAGTACTTTTACTAGCCTGTGTTACATGTCTTTTGCACGACTGGTTTGATGTACGCTTCGTCAATATCCACGACACTTGTACGCACTCCTGCTGCGCACGTCTGGGCCGGAAGAAGAAGGGCGGGCAAGCCACCGAGTAGCGCCCTGCACCGGAGTACAGCATTATGATACGTGAGATGGTGGTTTCAGTACGACCTCCCACAAAGGAGGGTCTCGGTACGACTCCTCCTCCCCCTCCCTTCCCCAACTTCTACAATCCTCATCATTACGGACTGTCGGGGCGTGTCAGTGCGGCTGCGTTTGGCGCGGTACCGAAGTCGTTCTGCACCAATTGTTGAAGCGGGCAAGTGACATTACTGTATTATATCCTTCGTACTACTCTTTTTCGACCGCGTTACGCGTTGCAACAAAAAGGCTGCTGAGAACGGCTTCAACAGGTATGCGCACTCCTACTGGCTGACTCGCCCCGACAGTCCGTAATGATGAGGGACAGTACCTACGACATTACTACAAGTTCCCAGCTTCGTCCCAGTTTTTCCGAAATTTCCCATATTGTCCAGTTTCCTACCCGAAAATTTCTCTCCGAGCGGGAGGGGGGCGGGGGGGTATATAGCAATCTAACACACGTGAAGGAAAAATCGCGAACATCACGACGGGAAAAAACTTTTTTTCCAGCGCTTGCAAATTTCATTCTAAAAGGCTACATACCACCCTCTACAATCAACGATTCAATATACGACCAATCCTCTGTCCGAGCGGCCAAGTACGACTCCTCGCCCCCCAATGTGTTTCACAGCAACCGACTGACCCTGTGCCACTGGGTACCCTACGTGCCAGCGCCGTGGATAGCCTACTTAACGCCAGCACCGCGATTCAGTCCCAGGTACGACATGCTGTGTGCGTTCACGGCCGAGCACCTCTAATCACACGCACGAATTTCGGGGATACTGTGTACCCCTTCACGTTAGGAAACCTTGTTGAGAATCGGTATCAGTACTCAGGAACGCTTCCTTCTGCTTTTGAAGTGCCATAGTTTAGGACAGACATATTTGACAATTTCGTGAAGTGCTTCAAATGAAGTCTGCAATTAGTGCCTCAAGTTGCTTATCGTGTGCGAAGCTTTTAGGCGAGGACCACTCATTCCCAGCGGAGTGGGGTAATGAATGCCGTTGTTAGGCCCCGGTTACCACCAAACGGAAGTTTATAGCGGGTGGGTGAGAAGGACCTTGGCGCCAGGTGGCACCGGCGTCAAACAGATGTCTTATTCGTAGTCAGTGTTTTGAACAGCACCTATCAGGAAAGCTGCTACAGAAAAAAAAATCGAGTTTTTAGAGTCGGCAAAGTTGAATAGTAAAGGAGTGTGGGATGTGGTCAGTAGTGTGTTGGCGAGAGAGAGCGCTGTAAAATGAACTATCCGAGACTTTTAGTGAACACCGTAAGAATTGGTGGATAGCGCCCCGCTCCAGCTTGGTCAGTAGGGAAAGATTTGTCCCTTGTTCCCCATTTACTGCGTTAACACATCTCCCATCTAGTACTGATGCATTAAGGCTGACAATATTCAGGCAACAACAGTCTTGCGGCAACTTCGTCTCGAAGACGAATCTGAAACTAGGAGGGATCAACTATGAAGTTGTACCAGAGTCTTTTGCGTAAGTTCTGAATGGTTTCAGGCTTAGTTCGCGAGGGGGGGGGGCATTTTGCACTTTTGCTACTTCCCATCTGCGAGTCGAGCCATCTGGAAAGCTATTTCATGAGCTTACAAGAGTTGACAGGTTCTACCATGGTGGCTCGACGAGCTTGCTCCAGCTTCACAGGAATTCAGATATTTCACTGAGTAATGCATGGAAACCGGAATTAATGGAGCAGCGAAAGAGCAAAATGCCCTCTCCCCTGTCGCCGACCTCCCCGGTTTTTGTTCGCTGTGCTTGTGTTTTCTATTAGGTTGTCCGGAAAGTTCTCAGCGTTTTGAGTGTTTACTTTAAACGATCATAACTTTCTTAACACTCATCGGATTTAATCGAAATAAGCACCATTCGAATCAGCACACTTTTGCCAATGTGACAGCAGTCGAGAAATCCCATCAAAGAAAAAACTGGGTGGTCGAGAATCCACGAAATCTACGAAGGCTTTTTTGCCTGGTCCTGATTGATGAAGTATTTTCCAGCAAGGAAGTTCTGAAAATGTTTGAAAAGGTGATAGTCGGTTGGTGAAAGGTCTGGAGAATATGGTGGGTGAGGTAGAACTTCAACCCAATTCGTTCAATTTATGGATAGTTGTGAAACGTGTGGGCGGGCGTTGTCATGCAAAAGAATCGGACCCTTTCTTTTGATAAGTGTTGGCTGCAGCTGACAAAATTTTCGGTACATTTCGTCGATTCCTTCACAGTAGGGTTCTGCTGTGATGGTTTGGCCTGGTGATAAAAAGTTATAGTGGATCACACCAGCCGATGACCACCAAGCCGTGACCAGAATCTTTTTTTCGTGAGGGTTCGGCTTTGAAAATTACCTCGGTGGTTCGTCGAAATCCAACCACTGTCCGGAACGTCTCCTGTTATCATACATGACCCATTTTTCATCACAGGTGACAATTCGGTTCAAAAACGGGTCGTTTCTGTTGCGCAAAAGCAGTGAAGAGGAAACCGCGAGACGTGCCAATTTCTGCCGGTCACTCAAATTGGGGCACCCACTTATCGAGTTTTTTCACCTTCCCAATGCGTTTCAGACCATCTGCAACACTGGATTTGCCAACGCCTAGCTTTTCTGCAATCTCTCGAACTGTTTGGGATGGGTCAGCCTCAAAATCAAAATCCTCGTCAGATATTGCTTTAGGTCGACCGCTATGAGGTTCATCTTCAAGGCTGAAATCTCCAGAACGAAATTTGTTGAACCATTGCCGCACAGTGCTTCTCTAGCACTATTGGGCCCCCACACCTGGTTAATTTGTTGAGCTGTTTCGATTGCGGATTGCCCCAATTTATAGTCGAAGAAAAAATCGTCCGAAGTGCTCTTTTCACATGCTTGAAAAAATCTTGAAAAAAGGGGGTTCATCAAGCAATGGTGAAACGGCAGTTATACCATCAGATAGCGCAAAGAATTCTCTTCAGGATGTACTACTGAGACGCAAGGGAGAGTGAGTTTTTAATCAGCAATGAATGTTCAAAAAATAGTAACACAAAACGTGCAGAACTTTCCGGACAACCTAATATAATCTGTTTACAAAACGATGTACAGTTCAACATTTTACTTGCAGTAGAAACCTGTGGATTGCCAAAGGTACGACGCTCATAGTTGGTTACGACGTTGCTCATCCTGGAAGGCCGACAACTGGCGAAACAAAGAACAGGATGCCACCAAGCAAACCCAGCGTTGTTGGAGTGAGTTTTTGTTTTTCGTAAAACACACTCGATTACTAAATCACTTCGGTAAGGAAAAACGTTGGCACGTCCACCTTTTACTGCCCCATCCATGCAGAATTGAGCCAGTTTTTGACCGACATTTTTTTCTCCATGGACAGATTCGGAAAATAATGTGTTGTTTGACCTCCTGAATACGAATATCACATTTGCATAGCCCGAAGTTCCCTCACGCTCGCGCCACAGGCGCCGGTGATGTGGGGAGTTTTGGCGCCAGTGATTGTAACTCGGGCGCCAAGCGCTTTTGCGCCGAGCGGATGTGACATCCGTGTTCAGGAGGTCAAACTACCCTGGGAACAATGTTTTAGCCAATTCTGCCAATGCAGGAAAAAGTCGGTCCAAAAACTAGCTATCTTTGAAAAATTGGAACAGTGAAGGTAAATAGTGATAAAGGTTATACTCTAGTTCGCTGCGGATGAAGGGGCGTGTCAGAGTTTCAGTGTGCATCGGCGCCGCACCCGTTTTTCTACCGGTTGTTTTAGCGGGTATGCGACAACGTTCAGTAGAAAACGAGTGATACGAACGATATGATACGTCCTGTCACTCGCTTCAAATATTGGTTAAGAATGGTTTTGGCACCGAGCCAAACTAATCGCCTGATACCCCACCCCTACGTTCGTAGCGAAGTAGACTGCCGAATCATACAGAAGCCTAACCTCCAGAACTCGCAGGTCTGGATTGGTAGAGGCCTCTTCCCCCATACGTAATTCGAAAAATAAAGTGGGGTCTGCCAGAAAGGTCTATAGTTGGAACAATTTTCAGTTTTCATTCAATGGTGCAGAACATCGTGAGAAATTCATTGGCGACTACCACTACCAGACACCACGTCGTGAGAAAGTGGGTTTTGAACTGTTTCGAGGATTTCGCTAGCTCTATTAATGATATGCTCTCAATAGGTGGAACCCAATGTACTGAATGCTCGCTTCAAATGGATGCTTGAATTGTTCACGAAAAATCGCGGTGTATGGCCGGAAAATGTCGTCATCACACGAGATGGTGTGTCGGAAGGCCAGTATAAAATGGTATGAAGTAATTATTCAAGATAAATAAACATTCACTTATAAAGCCAGTGAGTTTAACTTATAAGCAGTGTAACCTTTGGAGTGGTGACATTAGCCTTTCTGAAGGTAGCAGATACATCCTATTGGGTTAAATCGATGCGTCCAAACTTTGAGTCCCAGAATTCGTTATCATTTTTGAAATGGTTTCTATATTTACGAAAAATCCTTCACAGGTGATTGATGAAGAGCTGTTCGCGATCAAGCAGGCATGCGAAGAGTTTGGAAATCTCCACGGTCGCGAATCATGGATGCCACGATTCACCGTGATTGTGGCTACCAAACGACATAATGCCCGTTTCTTCGTGGAAAAACAGGGTAGGTTGGCCAAGAGATGGTTTCGGACATGAGTCTAAAAAAGGAATCATTTCAACTTCCCATGGAACTTTGAATGGAGACCTAGGTACATCGATAGAGTCTCGAATGCTGATTACGAATATGCAGATTAAAAGTGCTACGGGGACCTCCTCCCAGGCGACTTTTGGGCAAACATATTCTGCGAAAACCCAGTTTTGGCTCGTAAAAGCTGCTGACGGTCCGAGCAGTGCCACCGTGGCCTAACGGTCTCCTTCAAGGCCAGAAGCTCATGGGTTTGCATCCCGTTGGCTCAAAAATGTTTGCTTCGTCTCTTACAGAGCCTTTGCTCTGACAAGGGAGGTGTTTCACGGTCATCGCGCGCTTTTTGGAAATGGTTTGTTGCTTGTTGTAGGGGTCCATACAAGGGTCACAAAAATGGGTTTCATTTTTGCTATGCGTTTCTGGGTAGGTCAAAAACTGAGTGAAAAAATTTGACATTTAACAACCTGTAATGGGCTTCTTTCTGCTTGTAAACTTCGAGCTCATAGTTTTATGAGGTGGTCACTAATGGTTAGGCCTCAAAAATAGGATTCGGTATAAAATGTAAGTATCATGTGGTAACACACTTGGCATGCCCCGACGCAAGAGTGATGTTTTTGTCAGCGCTCCCTTCATGACCATGGCTGGCCTATAGGGTGGCGTACCGATAGCACGATGGATTCTGAATGGCACGACAATGCGTACTCGGTTCGGATCCTCATTGCGGCAGCAGTTTTGCATCTGTATCAACGCAACGAGACGTGAACATTTCCGGAAACAAGGTTCTCCACACAACTGTGCTGGTTTGTAAGGTGTCATCCAGGAAAGGCCACCAGGACAACCTGGCCATTTGCAGTGAGTGCATATCATTGTACTCGTCTTAACACAGTGAACTCGAAACTACCTTCAAAATTTGCGGAACGATTCTCTGAGCGGAGTTATGAGGTTTCCTTCACTGTTTTTCTTCTTGCGGGTGGGCTGGCGCGCAGTGAATTTGCACCGTAGCGCGACTCACAGCTCTCTCCCTGCGAAACAGATTATCATATTCGTGTTCAGGGTGTCAAACAACCCCTAGAAATGCCACCTTGAGGAAATCCGAGGTTCTGACTCAACTTCGAAAAAATGGGGTAGAGATGGTCACGCCATGATAGCCAATACTCCGACTAGCATACTGGTGATGACTGGTCTTTGCACTGAAATAGCCCCTCATTCATTTTTTTCGCAAAGAACATACCTGGCCTTATTGTTCGTGCGCTGCATCCATTTTCCTGATTACAGCGTAGAAAATTCCATCCTGTCGTGGGTCCGGAGGCCAGCTCGCCCTTCAAACCCCTCAAAACACGACGCATCGAGATGGTTCAGAGCCCCCGTGAGTCCCGAATCCAGGAACTCACGTCATCCTAAGGGTCCTCCTCGGGGACCGCACTGGTCTCTCCCCAGTGCAGCCTCCGCTCCCCGAGGGTCTACAGGGTTCCTATCCCAGGGGGTTGTGGGGGAACTTGCGGTAGCACTGTCCCCACGGCTGGTCTACCCCTGGCCCGGCCACAAGGGACAGACCGAGGCGATTCCTGGGCCGCGGGACGCCACAACCAGTAGCGACAACAGCTAACACACATGGCCTTACGTAATGCATACACAAAGATCCTACAGCGCCTTTAGTCGGGCCCATTCCTGCGCTCCCCGCCGTGCTTGCCTTCAATAATAAACAACAAACACATATTATAAATACTCAACATTATATTGTCGCCGGGAACCATGAACATCTGGCCCACTTCTCCCTACTCTATTCCTGCCGTTGTGGAGACCACCCATGCGCGACCCCATAGTTGACATAGTTCGCGGTAAGAGCGGCAAGGTTACTCTGCCGGCCTGCGCGAGTGATAGTCCTCGTGGCGACAGGTGCCACTCGGACCTGCACTCCACGTGAGCCTGACATTGACCTTCTCTACAGGCAGGAAAGGAGTACTTTCCTTCCCGCAGGGAAGGGATGCCAAGAGAGCAACGCTGCGCGGAGTCTCTCGCCGGCCGCTTTATATAGCAGCACGCAGCGGGACATCACGTGGCCCGCGCCTATTGGTTGACGCGGAGCAGCGCATAGTTTGGCCGTAGGGCGCGACAGAGCTCAGGCGCTTCGGCGAGCCAGGGCACAGTGCGCGTTCCGCGACACATCCAAAGACCAGTCATCCATGGGGTGGACCCGCCTGCGCGAAATGTCACATGAATTGCGCCCCACATTTCCCAAGGTCGCAAACTTCAGATTGGCTAGAAATTGAGTCCCAGGGGTAATCCAACCCCCCTGACATAAATGTGAACCCCAGTAACCCCTGACATGAGCTACGAGAGGCCAGCACAGCACGCTCATTCACCCAGGCACAGACCCAAATGCAAATACAGACTACCCACGCAATAACATACAATCACGAATGAATGGAAAGCTGAAAAATGCAAATCATTTTCCGCGAGGAGGATGCGATCCACAAAGTCCCCCCTTGCCGTGCCATCCAGAACCCGTCGTGTTATCCACTGCGCCATCCGATCCGTTGGCAGTGGTCGTGAAGGGTTCGCTGACAAAAACATCACTCTTGCGTCGATGCATGCCAAGTGTGTTACCACATGATACTTACATTTTGACTTTAATCGAATCTATTTTGAGGCCTAATTAGTGACCACCTCATAAACTATGCATGCTCGAAGTTACAAGCATTGTTAAAACCGCCCATTCTTGTCAAATTCTTTTTTTCACTCAGTTTTTGACCTACCCAGAAACGCATAGCAAAAATGAAACCCATTTTTGTGACCCTTGTATGGACCCCTACAACAAGCAACAAACCATTTCCAAAAAGCGCGCCATGACCTGAAACACCTCCCTTGTAGTTCCGAATCTTCCTAGTTCAGGTCCAGCAGAGCAAGCAGATCAAGTAGATCAAGATACAACGTACTCGATCGAGTATGGGATCGCTATTCTGCCCTCTCTGAACTCATTACCCATCCGACAATTCGAAGTTTCGGCCAGAAACTCGTTCCTGGGGGTATTTTGACCCCCTGAACACGAATATCACATCCGTTTGACGAGAAAGCGCTTGCTTCCATGTTGTTGTGGTCACCAACTGAATGAGGGAATCGACCGTTTCGCGTCAAATTCGTGCCCAGGGGGTCAAAATAACCCAGGAACGAGTTTCTGGCCAAATTGTATCTGGCCGAAACTTCGAATCGTCGGATGTAGTCTTTTCACAAAGGCAGATAGTAGTCGATCCTTACTTAATCGACCACCTCATATACTTGATCTGCTTGCTCTGGTGGACCGTAAACTTGGAAGCTTTGGAAGCTTTGAAAATTAGAGTAAAAGCTGGTACAGGAGACGAAGCATTTTCGCGTCAGTGGTATGCAAACCTACTAGCTTTTGGCTTTGAAGCGAGACCTTTAGCAGTAGGCCATGGTGGCACTTCCCCCACAATTGAGCAGCAGCGCTTACGAGTCAAAACTGAGCTTTCGCAAACTTCGACCGCGCAGAACTCGACTGGGAACTCCCCGTAGCACTTCAATCTGCATATTCGTAATCAGCATTCGAGGCTCTATCGATGTACCTAGGTCTCCATTCAAAGTTCCATGGGAAGTTCAAATCATTCCCTTGTAAGATACTGTAGGCCAAAGCAGTTTCGGGTGTAGTCTGGGGCTCCACGTGGGTTCACCTTAGTAACGGACAAGGGAAAGCGTAATTTACTCCGCGGTCGCGTGCGGCGCGCCATCTGGCGATGAGCGCGAGAGCTTCTCAGTGTGGGCGTCACGCGGCGACGTGCGCAGGAAATTCAAACTATGCGTTCTTGCACTGGAGCAGCAGAACAAATCGTTCCATATTTCCTTCACTAACTCTAATTTTCAACCAGGTAGTTCAAAAACAAGCCTACGAATGTCCTAGTTGAACAGCAGAATGTGCTGGAAATATAACAGCATCAAAACCTCAGTCAGGATCGTTCACTGCTGACGCGCTGTAGTAACGCAATTTTCTTCCCTTTCGAATTCAAACTGGAATGGGTGGGCGGGAGCTCGTCTCTGGCAGCGCCGCGTTGTCCTCTACGCGAGCGACAATGCAAGTTACGATTCTCATGTCACATACATAACCGGGCTCACATCCGCCATTTTCCGCCTCGCCGCGCGATT
>MU941055.1:0-16822 GCA_036418165.1 Cooperia oncophora
AACTGTTGCACTCTATAGCAATGAAAACGCACTATGCGACGACAAACGTAGCTCAAATAGGCCATGAAACCGGAATTGTGAGAACGGTAGCACTTTCGTTAACAATGACATCGACTACCGTAAATAGAGTTGGCTCCGTCGTAGCATTAAAAAGTTCGCGAAAAAAAACAAGCAATCCAGCGGGCTCTTGAAAACATTCAATGATTTGAGCGAGACTCCGTGCCATGAAAGGCCCGTCCCGCGATCAAAAATGGTGGGTGGTAGGGCTACTAATGGCAAGGTATTAGATAACCCAATAGTGATAATGACAAGGTAGAATATCCAGTCGTGATAGGAGCAAAACTTCTGAAATGCCCTGGATAGGACGTAATGCTGGGCAGTGGGCGGGTCGTTGCCTTGATGGCGACCGTTGTCATACATTTTGAACCGTGAAACTGTTACATATTTTGTGTGTACTGACAACGCTTTACCTACATTCGCTTTCCAAGAACGACGACACCAAGGCCTAGGCCACTGACAGCGCAGAATGCGTAGGTAGACCTGAGGATATTGTATTTGTGAGATGATTCCCCAATGGGTGCGTTGGGGTACCAATTCAACTACAGATGGCGACTATAGTTGTGTTCTAATGGTTATAGCCGGAAGAAATCAGCAGAGAAATAAAAACAAATGTATGCCTTCTAACGGCAAGTTGGATTTCCAGTTTGAAAATGAAGACGAATTCTCGAAATGGTAAACTATCCGACGAGAACTGGATGCCATTAATATGCAACAGCCTCACAAGATCTGCTGTTCAATCGATGACAAGGCTCCCAGTAGCACTGCTAAGGCTTATTCAGTGTCCTAGAGAAAAGTTCATTCTATCTGATGTCAGCTAGTCAATTTTGTGGTCTCAGCCTTTCCTTATTTCATCGCTTCCGGCTTTTCAGTGATGCAGAAGCCAGAGCATCCATGCAGTCAGTCACCGATCCATCGATTCTGACTAAGAGCCACGTGCATGGCGTGTTCAGGGGAAGTGCCACACTCAAACGTGGCCATAATCATTTGCATATGAGCATTGACTTTTGAGATGGGTATGAGAATAGGGCATGTCGTACCTGAGGAATCTCCAAGGGGAGCTTGGAAGTATTTGATCGCTTGAAGGTGGGACTCGTATGAAGCCCGAGGAAAGCCTTTTGATAGTTAATTTTCCCCGTTTCACGCGTGCTATTCACATCGTTGAGAGAATCCCACTGGAGGGAGAGGAGGGTCGTTCTCACCCCTCTCTCTCCACCCATCCCTGTTGGCGGTGCAGCCAAAGTCCTCTGCCATTTTCGATAGATAAAATTAATAGTTGCTTGGTGCTTGGTGACGAACTTGGACGGCCGCCTTTTGCAGAATTTTGCAAAAATTTTCCCCTGTGATAGAGCGTGTTCTGACAACAAAGTTCATCCAAAGGTCGAGACATCAGTGGATGGTCAAAAGGACATTCAAATTCGGCCGCGGGTGCAAGGTTTCTGCTGGTGCGAAATGTTCCTTTCTCTCAAGTGAATTCTTTGCTGGCTAGAGTGTGCCAAAACAAAGATCCTGTAGTTGGTCTGAGACTGCATCCAGGCTCTGCGCAGTCGGAGAATCAGAAAATCGGCGAAAGGATCTCAATAAGTAGCGATCTCACTATCCGGGGAATCGGAGAATCGACATCGTAGCACACTATCTGGTAACAAGATTTTCCAGCTAGGTACCTATCAGGTTCTTTTCGCGGATTCTCCGACTTCCTAGTTGGGCGAGGTATAAACGTGGCCTGAGTTACACTAATTCAGTGCGAGCAACCCATCTACAGCTTCGTTCACTGCGGATGAAGGGGCTTTCAGGAGGGCTGGGTTTGGCGCAGCGCCAGCCTGTTTTCAAGTAGCTGTTGAAGCGGGTAAGCGACAACATTTGGTGGAAAATGACTCATACAAATGATGTGATACAGTCTTGTCGCTTCAATTGACAAGTCGAAAACGGGTTCGGCGTCGCGTCCAAATCCATCCCGCCCGACACGCCTCTTCATCCGCAGCGAACTAGACTACAAAAGGTACAATGAGTGACTGAGCTCATCTGTTGCGTACAGGGCACGCCATCGCGTTGTGATCATTTCCTGAAAAATACGACCCCTCCCCATGCTACCTACCACTTTCCTAGATTTTCCCAACTTCCTACCACTTTTTCCATTTTTCCCGAAAAATTTCCAGTTTTTCAGCCAAGAATTTTCCGTCGAGCGGAGGGGAGGGGAGGGGAGGTGGAGGGGGGGGGGTATATACCCAATGTGAAACAGGAAAATTTCTTAGATTTTCCCTAACCTCCCACCAGTTTTGGAAATTCCCGAAAAATTTCTGGTTTTTTTTTCAACATTTTGCTGTCGAGGTGAGGGGGGGGGTCGTCAGGATTTAACTATTATTTCCGACTGTCGGAAATAGTAGTTGTATAGATCTTTGGCAGTCCCTCTCCCAACAACGACCAAATACGCCCCCCCCCCTTTGTGAGTAGCGCGTCGGTAACAGAGAATCAACTATCAGAAAAGATAATTTTTTCTCAAACAAATACGGACCGCCACCCGTTGTGATCAAAAGCGATGGCCGTGCCGGGGGTTGCGTGATCGTTTACAAATTCGGCCGTCAACATGGGCAAATATAGGAGCATAACAGGATATCAAAGCGAGAATCGGAGGTACTCTGCACCTCTTTTGCATCGTTATTTTACCGGTCTGGCTATCGAATTAGATAGGCAAACTTCACTCTGACACTATGGCTATGAAATCGTTGCGGTAGCGCCACATGATAGGGGGTAAGACGGCGTACTCTATTAAAAAGAGTGGACTGCCGAGGACTTTCCCCCATCTGCACTATGAGTCGCGCCGTAAGAGTAATGGGCGTTTTTATTGGGAATTGGGGAATGAAATCTTTCGAATCACCTGAACTATTGTGAGCATTTCTAAGAGACATAGCCTTTTTGCCATTTACTAAGCAACTGGGGCCTGGGCAGTTTTAGCTTTTCAACTAGAAGTAGAAAAAGATAGGCTGTCGATTTGAGCACTCAAATATTAGTGGAGACACAAAATTCAAGAAAACTAAGAAAATTATCGTTTAGAGCAAGGAATCTCTGCAAAACAATGCTAAACTAAGTGGCGAAGTTGATCTTCCAGGCGCCGATATTTCTGGGAGAAAAAAAGCCCATTTACCTATGGGCCGACTCACACATCGCGCACGAGAAGCACCGCCAAGACATATCGCAATCTTTAGCGTCGTCGCCGCCACCGACGAATTTTTGCGGCGAGATGCGGGGCGACTGTAGATTTTCTGATGTCATTAAGTACGGTGGACGTGGAGCAGCCGAGTACTCTTATGAACTCCAATGCCGCGTTACAAAACTTCCATGAAGGCGATACCCGAATTTTCCTAATGTCCTGTGCATCGCCCTCAATATTAAGGTCCGACTAACGGAAGACAAATCGTCCATGAGCGCGGCTGTGCCCCTCACCACGCAACCAGCCGCGTACACCTATATATTCCAACTTACACACACCCGACTGGTAGTGTTTAGATTGCGTTCATACGTTACGTCGTTGAAGAATCGAAGAACAATCACGAAAAGGAAAGGAAACGTACAGATTGGCTTCAGATTAATGGGTGTGTCCGAGCTCCTCGTCATGATTGCCTAATGTCTCTACCTAAGGAGTCTACTTATGCCCAAGAAAAATTGTGTCAATCAAAAGCGTTTGCGCTACGCAACTGTTTCTAGGAAACGAGCCTCGAACAACACCATGGCTACCATCAAAAACGGAGGACTGGTCCGTAATGGTGACAATATAAGAAGGTACGGAGTGGATGATGAGAGAGTGGAGTGAAATGAAGCCAGAGAGCTGCGATGAGGCTGGGATATCGCTAGTGGCGTCCCAGTTTATCGTCATCATGTCGATAGCGATCATCTAGACGACGATTAAGGAGCTTGATATGGACCGCATCGAACTGACGTGTACATGATGTCGGTCAGCGATATTGCATGTCCGCCTGGGTATGAAGCTATTAAACGTCAAGAACTACCTATTGAGACCAGGTTAATGAGGAAGAAAATAGCTCGCACGGCTTTTTGAGCGTTCGGAACATTAAGACCATCTACCTTCGAGGTCGGAGTCATGCTCGGCATAGGGTTGAAGTCCGCTTGAAGTTCGCTCGAAAAACCAACTGTAAAAAAATCCCAAAAAAATCTCGTGCAAGCGGGGGCGCTGTTCGCTTTAGGAAGGTGCTATTTTGCAATTTCTCCATTCCCTTTGCTAGTTAATAAGAAGCCTCGTCATTAGTTTGGTGAGCCACTTCAGCTACAGGGATTACCAGGTTCCCACAAGGTGGCCTGTATGAGCTTCGGTGTATACCATCTGGTGCCCCACCAAGCCAAACTGCGCCGTAGACGAGCTATTATCAGACTGAAATGGGCAGGCAAATCCCTCTCGAGTTAATGCAAAGGACATCGGACGTCATATCAACGCCCGTTTTTTTTCTCTGATTTGGAAGTACTGTGTTCTCTGTGGCTCTTTCAGTGAACAAAACCAAAGGTTTCGGCGTTGGTCATTCATCACTTTCGGGATGCGCCACGCACTCTACTCCTGCTTGCAGTCGAGATAGCTTTTAGAATGAGATTTGGTCAAAGCTCGTGGGCTCCCATTGTGTTCAGCGACCAAGTTGATTTGTAAGATCATGAAAAAAAAAACAAAGCAATGCAGAATCTAAAATGTGGTTGTCCAAAGCAGGGAACCTCGTGCGTTGGGAATGCAGAAGGGGTCGTATTCGGTCGATGGAGGGGGGCTGAGTCGTATTCGCTTTTGCGAGAAAGCTGTCGGTTGTTGAACTCCTCCTAGTTTTTTTTATTTCAAGTGCACTAATATACCCCTATATACCTTCTCCCTCCGCTAGACAGTAGTTTCGGGGGAAATTTGTATAGTTAGGGAGAGGTTATTTGTATACTTATATTTGTATAGTAGAATTCAAGAAGTTGGTAGGTGGGATGGGGGCGGTCGTACCCAAGACACCTGTCGTTAGAGAAAATTTAATCGACCGTCCCCTCATAATTCCCTCCTCTGGTACAACTCTTCCACGAAATCCTCTTCTTTGGTCTGTAACGACTCCCATCCCCACCCTTTCCAGACATCTCCAGTTTCTCCGAAAAAAAGGCCTTGAGCCGCATATACAGTGCCATTCAAAGCCAGATGAGAACGAGAAAAATTTCTACTGGCTGCGCCCTCGACGCAGCTGGACGACGAAGGTGCAGTTCGGCCGACGGGGGGGGGGGGGACATTTTTGATTTTCGCTGCTCACCATTCCGATTCACAAGTCTAACCCTGCGTTGAGCCTGTAGAACTCTGTGAAGCTTGGCTAGCAAGTTTGTCAAGCCACCATGGCGAACCTAGTCAACTTGCCCGACGAACTACTTCACTTCTACCACGTGGACAGTGGGGTGCCTGCAGAGCCTTGCTCCTGCTAACTTAAATGAGGACACCTCAGAAATGTACCACGGGTCGCGTGTCACCTTGTGCTAGGAACACATGAATGGTACACGCCATGTCTTACTACCCAACCTTTCACCCTTTGTTTTCATGCCAAGGAATGAAGAAGAGTGCGTGTCTGGACATTCAAAAGAGAACACGGTTACGCTTGCTATTCGAAAGTATATCGAAAATGGGGGATATTGTGTATTTTACATCACAACCGGCCAATTTCCATGCCAAAAGAATTTAGAATACGGTCTATCTATGGAATGATGTCATGCTGCTGAAGACACTTTTGTATCGAATTAATGCAGAAACAGATGCAACCCAGTTTTGTTCAGCTTTTTCCTATTTGGGCAATGGAAAATATTCTCTGTCTATCAAATTATTACCTGGTTTCCCTCGACTTGTGCAGCGGAAAATTGTGAATAGGCACAGTTTCGGCTGGGTCGGGCCGCGGCATTTCGCACTTTTGTTGCTGTAACCTAGTTGCCGGTTTAAAAGTTTATCCTGCGTGAAACCTGTGAACTCTTGTGGAGCTCTAGCACAAGCTCGTTAAGTCATCATCTAAACCTGTAAACTGCAAGAAAACAAGTACTCATCCAGATGGGACATGGATGGGAAGGCAAAAGCTGCAAACGCCCCTCGTTGCCGCTAGCGCGTATGTGTGAAAGTAGATGAAGTACTTCTGCGAAGTGTTTTTCAAAATTAGTAGAAACCCTGCTGCAAAAACTGAAGTTACTGTGAAATCTACGTTTCCGGCCACCAGGCAAGCTCTTCATCCAGATGACAAAATGACAGAGTCAAAACTTCACCACAACATCAGACACTGTGAGATGACTTGAAGCATGAGTCAAAGGGAAGAAGATCCACCAGCACGAGTGAGCAGTTCCATGCATTTCAGGGGGTTCAGAGTTGAATATCCGTGGATAACACTAAAGCTCCTGTGGAGTCGATTCCATGGATGCTGAAGGCACTAATCAGGTTCACTACTTCCACTGTGAGCAAACCAAATTCTGTATTTCCAATGACGAGCCTACTTATGCTCCTTTTAAGTCGTGACTGACATCAAAGCCATTGCGAACGCTTTTATCATATTTGCTGTTAGGGAAGAAAGATGTGCGTCACATGTGCTCAGCGAAGTTTAGCTTCTGGTTTTCCCCTGGCATGGTACCATAATTTTCCAGCAGAAGTTTGTAATTACGTCCCTTTGTTTGTCTTTACACTAGCGCGCCTCGCCCTTTTCATCTTTTCGACCTTGGAATTTTTGGGAGTCACTCCAAACATGAAAGGGTACAGCAGCTGGCTTTCATCAATAATCTTTTCAGGATGCGCCACACATTCTACTTCCGTTCAGAGCCGTAGGGCATTTGGAATGCGCGGTTTGGCTTACCGATGACTCGAGCGGAGGGAGCTAATAGGACACCTCTCGCCCGCCTGGGAATTTCTGGGAATACGCCCCATGACCCTCCCCCCCCCAAATTTCCTATTCTAATACAATCCCTCCTATCCTACCTACCGCCTTCCTAGATTCTCAACTTCCTACCATTTCCTGAACTTCCCGAAAATTTCTAGTTTTCCTCCAAATTCCTGCTGTGGAGGGGAGGGGTCCCCTGATTTCCCTATCCCTACCCTACCTAAGGTTTTCCTACATTTTCCCAGCCTCTACGACTTCAACCTTCCCGCGAAATTTCCGCAAATTTTTTCAGTTTTCCTGAACTTGTCGACGTGGACGGCGGGGCCGGTGTCATATAGCCACACGTGAAACGGAGAAAAACCCGCGAAAAGTTCGCTCAGAGCGCAAAATACGCGTTCCTCTCCCTACTTCACTGTTGCTTCGCGTCAAACAAGAAAATCAAGTATCAAAAAAAATTTTCTCAGGGCCAGTACGACCCCCAACAACCAAATACGACCCCCCCCGCGGAAATTTCCCAACATGCGACGTGGTCTGTAAGCTGATGGAGAAGTCAATGTTTTGATCCTCTTGTCAATTCTGTAAGGTGATAAATTGATTACAGACATAGTTCGTAAACCGAATTTAGCGCACTGACTAAAGTGCACTGCTGTACAGTAATGGCACAGTTGGCTTTGGTGGGGCACCGAATTGTGCACTGATGAGCTTGTACAGGCCACCTTGTGAAGACCTGTTTATTCCAGCGACCAAAGAGGCATACACGTACCATTTTCCAGATTCGCGGGATTTACAGGTCTCAGCAAAGTGAGACCTATTATTGAACATGAACTAACAAAAAGAAAAAGCGAAGTGCAAAATGTCCCTTCCAAGCCGAACAGCGCCCATGTAAGTTTATCGTCCGAGAAGTGTCCCCTCAACACTCGGACAGAAGGCTCGGATAAGAAGAGATGCGCATCACGGATTATGCGTATGTAACAATGATACTTGACATCTTCAACTCCCCTTGTCAAGGAGCCCTGGCACTGGGACATCTGTTGACCCACAGAAGTCAATGGGCCATGTCGAATTCAAAATGCTAATGCTATGGACTCTACATAGATAAATGTAATATGTACGGCGCATCCCGAAAAACTTATTGATGAACGCCAAATCTGTACCCTTTCATATTCACTGCGAATTCCAGATGCTCCACGTCGAAAAATGAAGAAGAATGCGCTTGGGTTAGAACTGCAGCAAATGGACCGTAGTTACGCCACCTGCTGGGCAGTATAGTGCGTGCCAGTGGGGAACTACGTAGGCCATCTGCCAACGCATATCGCTTGAAATTGCTCTCGAAACAACATGTGGCGCACACCCATTCCCCATGGGCAAAAGCCTATGGGAATGGATCACCTTGACGTGAAACAGACCTCAGTAAAGACACGGCTGGCCTCTTTCAAAGAGGCTCACGACACTCACGTTCAAGTATTTTAGTAGTTGCCATGTACGAGGCGAATGGGTCCGCAGCTGTAGAACTGTGTCACCTTCGTCACTCAAAAGTGCGTCGAAAAGAGGGTGGAGGGTAGTGATGGCTATTTGCATTTCAGACTCGATCGAGCAACGTGCCTACCAGGCATGCGAGTAACTATAGTCAAAGGCGCTGCTTGTCTGCGCCCTCTCAAGCTCGACTGTTCTCTGCACTTGGCCGGGATAGGCAGCTTGCCGTTTACTCGGTTCCTCCGGCTTTCATTTCACTGCACTTTCCATTGGAGAAATTGGCACATTTTAACGTTCTGTGGGCCCTTCTACAGCTGCAGGCGCACGAGGATATCTCACCACCTATCTCACAGGCAAGCGTGTAACGTATCCAGTGAAACTTGCTGGGACGATAGCCTCTACTGAGGGACATGTATGGCAAAGAGGAGGAGTTCCTGGGAACTAAGGAGATGAGGAAGCGTCGCGTGACTCGTTGAGATTGTTGATTTCAATGTGTACAATATTTCGCCGAGGAATCACTTGGTGTATTGCCATGGGCACGTCACGGAATCTGGGCGGATTACTAGTGGGACTGGGGAAGGAATTCCTGTCTGTGAGAACTTCCCTCATTGCATGTTGTGCCCTGGGCTGATGCCGATTGGACGCGCTAAATTTTAGCTTCTGTCTCATTTATGAAGTGCCTGGGTCACCAAATCCGATGAAAACTTGTACACAGGGATAACTTAACATCCTGTTTACGAGTACGACATTCATTCTTGGCGCTGGCCTTAAGAGACCACAATCTCTGGCTAGCCTTTAAGCGCAGATAATCGTGTGTTCTCATTAGCGCCTCAGCGCCAAGAAATGAATGTGTCATATTCGTAATCAGGATGTTAAATTACCCCTGTATACAAGTTTTCATCGGATTTGGTGACCTAGGCACTTCATAAATGAGCCAGAGCCAAAATTTAGCGCGTCTAAACGACATCAGCCTGTGCCCTGTCCTCAACTCCATGGCACGGATAATCGCTTATTTTCGGTCTATGCCACAAAAATCTGCACGGCTGGCCCTCATGATTAGTTGCGCCACAAATCAATCACTATGTCGTTACGCCACAGCTCATTTATGTCACTCACTATGAAGTCATGTCATCGGTTCCGGTTGCGCGTCAGAGGCTAAAAATAACAGCATCCGACACGGGCTTATTTCTGGCCTTTTTGTAAGCCTACATCCACGCCACTGAATTGGGTCAAACTATCGGCATCAGTTGATCCATTGTCTTCTTCTTATGATCTTATTGAAGAAACATCAACCGGTCTTGGAGCCATAAGATATGGGGTAATCATATAGAGATTGTTGAGGGGCAGATGTGCAGTAAATTTTGATTAATGAATGCTGAGCGATACTATAAAATAATTGCACTCCCGCTTGACAGCATGCAAAGCCCTCGCTCATGCTCTGTCAGAAATATGGGACAGACTTCCCGCTGGGTGACTGGAATCTGTTGACCCACAGCGCTATATCATGCTGAGTGTCACTTATAATAACCGTGCCCAGCATACACCAAGAAGGCTCAAGACTTTACTCCGCTCTGGCCAACAAAGGAATCTCTTTCGAATATATAAAGAAAACGGATAGCTTCTGCTGAAGCTATCGTGGACTTTGTCGCGACGTGAACTTTTCGTTAAATGCTCATTTCGCGATAAGCGGATGGGCGGAGGAGGCCACAACCATTGTGCCTTCCTCGTTAATGCCTTTAACGCTATAGGCAGGAGGGGCACATCGATGAGAAAAACAGCAATAGTGAGTGGGAGCCACCTAGTTATCGTTATCGTCAATGTCATCAAATCAAAGAATCAGAAAACAGAGAACTTCAGAGAAAGGAAATGGGAAAAAGGAACCACCACTGCGGTAGATTAATCTCTTCGGTAAGATATTTCTTTGATATGTTTCCAAAAACAACGAGTCGGACATACTCAGAACCAGTTTTGCAAGTTTCGCGCTACCCTCCAATGCGACTCCAAAGCAAATGTGTGCTTTTCGGTTTTGCGGACAACTAGACGTTTTGGGGAGACGGACAAGACAATCGTACGTAGGCCGCGCCGTAGAGCGTGGCGCATCCTGACACGCTGCGAGCGAATTCTCGGTGTGTCTCAGTTTGTCAGTGGCAGGAGCGAAATTCAAGCGGAGGCAATACTTCATGCCAAGTGATATCAACCTTTCATGTCCCTTTAACATTCAAACAGTCGAGCAGGACAACTCGTCCCTCGTCTACGCTGCGTCGCTCACCATGCCTGACGCGGCATATTACGATTGTCGTGTCACGTACCGACGTTTTGGGCGAAAGTGGTGAGGTGGTAAGTGGCCCGTTCATCACACATACGGTCCGGAAGTCAAACCCTGGATAGGCTACCACCCAGGCCAGCAAAGCGATTCATACCTCCTGGGCCGATAATTATTGGTTACCACAGTTTTGTGGAAGAATGAAAACGCTGACTTAGGCATCAGCTGTTCGCCGCAACTTATTGTATAGGTCATATTGCATTCGGTCAGCCACCACGATCCTGAATTGGAGCAGAATGCGTGCTGCATCCTTAAAAAGGAACTGATCAGTGGGAAAAAAGTTTTTATTCGTTATCTTTTATTGAGACCATCCTAAATCTCCCGCAGTCCTGGCCGGGAGGGTGTACTGCAGGTGGCACATTTTACACACGTCGCGCGGAAATAAAAAAGATCCTACGGACTGGCGGCTCTCCTCTCGCCGTCCCGCCGCCGTCAGACGGCTAAGCCTTCCATTCTATACGAGACGGTGGATGATAACCAGAATTCGTTTGCTGTACAGAACAGCTGACTTTGCTGATCGGGCTGGCCTAAGCAAGTGCATTATATAGGCCAACCAGCGCATTCAAATAGCCAACGGCTGATTGGTGATGAAGATGAAGGCGTGCCGCATGCCGCACAAAGGGATTCAACGGCAGCGGCAAAGACTTATCGCTTTATTTATTTCGCCGATTAGCGATGCGCCTCAGCCAGCTAAACCTTTTCTGTGACCTTGGAATATGTGGAGGAAAAAAAAGAAAGAGGAGATGAGACAGTTGAGAGAATTCCTGAACCAAAGGCCCCCCCTAAAAGAAAGAAGCCATTGGGTTCGCGGAGAATTTTCGGCTGAATACTTTTCTTTTCTACCTTTGAAATTTTCTCCCTCCTAACGAGCAACTTTCCCCCTCTATCTTTCACGACCCGCGACGCAAATCGTGCTAACCAACCCTTTTCAAATAGCGTCAAGCCGGGGAGGGGAGGGGTAGACTACCCTTGCAGCACACCTTCCGAATTGGATATAAGAATAGCGATTCCGCAGCGCTAAGGAGAATGGATGAAGTGTTAGAGCAGTGCTCCTAAACGAAAAAATAAACAATTAGCGAAAAAGTTTCTTTTCTCCAAATGACCCCCCTCAATTTCGGCGAAACAGGAGAACAACCCCCGGTCTGAGATCTTCAACGAACATGGTGTCCTGGTTAGTAGATGGCCAGAAGATTAGGCAGCCAAAGTGTACCAATTAACTGAAAGTAACAGGTTCACGCGCTTTATAACTCCTTAGTCTACTGTTTAATAGGTGATCAGAGGGGACACACCGGTCGACGGACTAAGAGGGAAGGAGGTTGTATTTTGGCAAGTGCTCGTCCACGTTAAGACACCCACTAGTAGCGGCAGCGAATTCACGAAATGACATCAGTCCATAACAGCTGGAGAAGGCTCCAAGTAGTCTAAGGCGTAGAAACCAAAAACGACCGATTGAGGCCGTGGCTGAAGAGGCACGCGAGTAACGCAACACTGAAGAGGCTGACGACCTCGACGGCTATACGAAGAAACATTTAACGACCTTGTTGGACGGGATCAAAAAACCGTTCCAGATTCCGCCGAGCGGGATTACGGTAGTGCATGAAGCGTTCTCATCAGACACCGTTGGCTAGTCACATTCACAGTAGTACAGCACGTCGAGTTACATGATAATACGGATGGAACCGGCTTCTCCTAACCACCTTAGCATGGTAGGTGACGATGTTGTCGTCGTTACAATTTCTTGTGCGCATTTAACGCGAATCATTCCATTTCAAATCCACTTCCGCTAATGACGGCATCGTAGGGGGAAGAACTTTGAGGAACACTCGAGAACATTGTGGGAGTAGCGAAGAGACAGACAGAGAGAGAGAGCACCCGATCCGTGCCCACCGTTCGATTCCACGGCCATTCCTGTCCTAACGTTGCCTCGGAGGCTTAGACTTTACGAAAACAGGATAAGCATGCGGTTAGCATCATTCAACGCGCCATTGCGCTATGCTTGGAGTTACCCGCTACACACAAGCGACACCGGGAATTCGAAGTTTTGCACTCCGTCAATGATGCACTCGGAACAAATAAATCAGCAAAGTTTTTTTTTGTTCCGAGTGACGGACGAGACCCTAGCATGCAAGCCAAGACTCTATACTGCCGATTTGCACCATTTTTGAAAAGTGGGCGGGCTTTTTCGGAGTGGGCGGAGCCTCTCACAGTGGGCGGGGCTCCAAGTAGCAGGTGGTCTCCACGTAGCAGACCAAAAACGCAAAAATTTTGAAAAATATCAAAATTCCGCAAAAAGCAAGTGGGCGTGGGCAAGGGGAGGAACCCTTCAGAGGAAACCCGAACCCTATGTAAACCCAAACCCTATATATTACATATAACATACATATACATATATACCTGAAACGCTAAATCGATACCTATGCTTTCCTTGCCCTCGCTACGCTAGCGTACGCCAGCGTAACGCTAGAATACTCTAGCGTTACGCTAGCGTAAGCTGGTGACGCTAGATCGATATACATCCTTCCTTGCCGCTGCCGAACGCTGGAAACGCTAGCGTGCGCTGGCGTACGCTGCCGTAAAGTATAAACGCAGCCATACACAACCGCAGCAATTGCACGGGCGAGCGTGGCGGGGTGGTTTCCCACCTACTTTCACGTTCGGGTACTTGTTATCACTACGGTTCCGAAATTTTTTCAAGTCAGGCGTTCAGTGGTCCACTTTATCATTGTATCACCTCCATGCGCTCGGGAACTCATTAATCATTTATCTAATCAACATCAGGGCTGCTCGGAAAATAGAGCCCCAGGAGGCGCTAGAAAATTCCACTTGCTTGTCAGGCGTTGCTTGTCGACTCAGAAGGGGCACTTTTACACTTTCATCATGTGTCACCTGGTGGGACTTGTAAGCACTTGTCAAGCGTCAACGAAGCTCCTGCTACTCCATAGCTTGACAGGAATTTACGGTCTTAACGGTAGGCATCCGCAGAGATAGATGGGAACCAGCAAAATGCCCCCACCAAGCCGAACTGCACATAATTCCACATAGCGTATTTTTCCATATAGTGTAGTTTTTTTACACAAGTTGAGCGTATATCGTTTATGAACAGCAGCTCAGTTCAACGAAAATGTAAACAATCATAGAGACCTATTTGGATATTAACAAATTAACAACTTAAATCTTCTAATCGACTATAACGTATAGTACAACACCATAACTCTTTTGAATAGTAATATCCTAGCAGACTACTGAAGCATGCATGATTTTTCTTCAAGAGCTATGTTGTTCAGAGACCTTCGCCGATGTGGCCGAGAAACGAGGCGTAAACGTAGCAGGTCCAACATTCCACGCTTCCACCTGAATCACATCACTGTTTTTATTTTGTCTCACTTTAGAAAAAAAAACTCCTTCAACATGGAAGTGACCCCCCCCTAAAAGACACCTTACCTTGACAGGTGGCTCATTGCCATAGAGATCTAGGTAAACTTTGGGGTCAACTTCGTCATAGATGGATGTGCTCTGGCTAGCGGGTTCCTCCTGAAGTGTTCATCTAATAAAAAAACAATAGTTCAGAAAATGCTGTAAGAAACTGAACTTACCTGATTGATGAAGGGAGTCAACATTGAAAACTCCGGGTCGATGCACAGTTGAAGTGGTGCTCTTCGCATCTTTTCTCGAAAAGGAACGCCAGCTTTCTCACAAGCCTTTTTGGCGAATAAAATCTGAAGATGAGAACATACAGGAAAAAAAAGAAAAGAAAAAAATAAGTCGTTGCATCAAATCATGAAGGACTTCGATTACAATCTGAAAGAAGCGACATAGGCGCAGAAAAACTGCTAAGCGACTGAATACAAGTGAAGTAGTGTTCTGAATGGAGCCATAACATGACCATTTTACTGAAAGTTTGCAAAAAAAAGGAAAGCTTGCGCAGGCGATAAGAACCCTGTGGTGGGGGTGTTTTCGCCTATAAGCTCATATCACTATAGTGTGATATATAAGCCCCACTCATGACAGAGTGAGGTTCAGTTTACGGAGTTAGCGGTTGTATTACCTATGTTACGACAATAAAGAAGCTATGATACCCGTCGTGGAATACAAGCTTCACAACAGGGGGAGGCAAAAGGAGGGGGGCACAACTGCAAGCGCTCGTCAGCAGCATACCAATTCCTGCGAACTGTATGCATGTAAATACCGGATAACCTCGTCAACATCTTGTAAGCCTTGTTATCACCTGTCAAGCACCCTGTTAGCTCCTGTCAACTTGTCAAAATGACTGGTCAAGATTGGGTATGTGACAAGAGAATCGTAATTCACCGCGCTGGTGGGCGTCGCGTGCGACGTCGCGCCCGCAAATGACGATGGTTCCAGGTAGTAGATGGCGACAACAGGCAATTCAGAACCGAAAATAGTCATGAATGTCTACGATGACGGGGTCTACATGAAGTCCGGTGCTCCAGTCGACAGGTTAACACGAGTTAAGAAAACGCCGCGCCTATCGTCGCGCGCGGCGGAGCGGCAAATTACGATTGCCTTCTCCCGTCAAGATTTGTAGAAAAAGGGCGTTCCAATGACGGTAGTCACATTCCACCAAGTTTGACAAGAGTGTACACGGTACTTTACAAGAATTAACGGGACTTGCAGGGTGATACACGAATGTGAAAAGGCAAAAGAAGGAAAAAAAAGAAAGGCAAAGGCACACCCTGAAACACCTTACAGATGTGCATCCCCCAGGGTTACTAACCGCCTCTTTCAACAACAACAAGTAAACATTTCGCCGATACAATGCATTGTAGGGGATCGAACCTATACTTTCTGAGGAAGCACTTCCGCACTAGTTCCATTTCCCATTTCCGCGCAGTTCGGGTAGGGAGAGAGGGGAGGCACTTTCACTTTCTCTTCCCGCGGTCGTGTCGAGCCATCAAGCTATCAAGTGGAATGTTGTGAAATCTTTCGAAACCATGAAGTGATACCAGCCAAAGTTCGTGGGAACTACGCGTCAACATTTGTAAAAAAATTCCTGTCAAATTTTGTAAAGCAATGAACACGACAATAGGAAGCAGCGGAAAAGCAAAATGCCCTCCCCTAGCCGCATTGGGCGATCATTTCTCCACGGTCGTGGTCTCGGAATATGCTTTTTCTAAGATGTGGGCAGAAGGCGCGCGGTAGCTTGGCGGCCATCTAATTCTTGTGTCGCAGTAGTCGCACAGCGAGGGCTGAGCACCTGTGCACATTACCAAACATGTAAAGTGAATCCTCAGAATATACCAACAGCTCCGCCTCTACTCAAAGGTATATGGCAGGATAATTTGGTACTCGGTCTAGAACGCTAACAGGATGCTATAGCGGGAAAATGGCGAAAAAACGAAGTGAAACGGTCAAAAACCTGCGAAGAAAAGCCTTCGTTCTCAATGACTCAAAAGCAATTTCGGACGAGTTTCCCGTAGGCATCTTGCCAATAACCGCTACGGTAGGTACGGCTGCACGTATGTACTCATATATCCATGCAGCACCGCGGCCGCTTCATATCAATCCCTTCGCTTCATATTTTACTTCGCAAATGAAGCAATACGAGCGTCAGGTGCGGTCGTCCATTTGTGGCGGGCGCGGTGGGCGTCCCTGTCGGTATGTTGTAGCTTGATATTGCATTATAAGGGTACCTTCCTTGAAAAAGGCGCTGTTCAAAGGGCAGAATTCCGTCCTGCCAGGCGTATTGGACAGGTGGTCTCCACAAACTTTAGATGGAAGCAGCGAAGTGCGAAATGACCCCCCTCCGTCGCCGAACGGCGCCAAGAACTGTCAATAGTTTATGTTACGACCAATTTCTCAGAAAATTGCAATTGAATCAACGGCCAAGCAAATTGGTCAAAATGGGAGGAGATCTTATACCTCGATGCTGCCTTGGTCGTCCGCTGAATCTACCTTGAAGAGATGTGGTCAAGAGAGGACCGAAGCAGCATCAAGGGTTGAGATTCCCCCTCCCATTTTGCCCGAAGTCGCTCGGCCGTTGATGCTGCCGCAGTGTTCTAAGTTGGCGCGGCGAGCTACTGTGTGCCTCAAGTCGAACCCTATAAAACACACCACTGACAGGACAGTCTTACTTCCGCTTTTGAACTAC
>MU941056.1:0-13172 GCA_036418165.1 Cooperia oncophora
GCTTGTTGTCATAGTGAACGTTCTTGTAGGGGCATTAAAAGAATGAAATGTTCGCCGTTGATTAATCTCTTTTTTGGAATGCGGCACGCATTCTACTTCCATTCAGAATCGTAGTGGCTTATTGAATGCGATGTGGCCTATACAATGACTTGGGGGCCAGCCGATGTACAAGTCAGTGTTTTATCCTCCCAGACGAATCTGGTACCAATTTACCGTCCCCGGAGGGTAGAAGGCTTGGGGCCTGGGCGAATCCGGAGCTTGAACCTTGAACCGCGCGTGTGGTATGCGTGCCACTTGCCACTACACCACTCCTTTCCATTGAATCACATAATACTGCATAATTCCCAGCAACACTAGCTTTACTGCTTTCAGCAAAATTTGTTTCAGACTTTCTAACTCCTAATAGTTAGTGCCAAGTTGTATTACTCTTGATGTATTTGTAATGAACGCGATCTCTCGCTTTTTCCTCCATCTAAAAGTTTTTGAACGAGGTTTTCCTTCAGGATGACTGTGCATTCGACGACTCGGGCGGCTGATCCGATCTCACCGGCCGAGCAGGAAGCGATTGATCAGCTTCGAGCCAGGTAGAACCGAAATTTTTCTTGAGAAGTTACAGGTCTAGTCAGATTATCACTGCATTCGAATAACTTATCCATCTGTGTAATAGAAGTTCTTTAGAACTGTTCAAATAATTTTGGCACCATTAACCCTTTGCTGACAGTAGCGCAGTTTCCAAGCGTTATCGTGTCGAACTGGTGCCGAGATTTATGCTCAGAGGAACAAACTACCCCGGGAAAATTTTATGTCTAAATCTACCACTGGGGACAAATCTTACCAGAATTTCCGACTTGGGGTAATCGAACAAATCGGGTGCAATGGGCAAAAAGTGTCATAAGCTCAAGTTCAAAGAGTTTGAGATTGTTTTCTTCTTATTCTTCTCTTTCTTCTTCTTAAATTTTTCAGTGCTTTTCCATTCTTTTGTACTTAATAATCTCATATTATGATTAGGTTGTCCCATAGTTTACGGAACCTTCTATTCTCTAATACCATTTACTATGTCTTACAATTATTTTCTCAACATAGTGTACTCCGCTCCCACCCAGGACACGTCTTCCCGCTGGAGAGAATTCTCTAGAAATACGACCCCCCGATTTCGTTCTGCTATGACCCCCCCCTTTATCGAAATTTCACAAAAATGTTCCCGTTTTTCCCCAAAATTTTGCCGTCAAGCGAGGGACGGGATATCAGCGAGGGAGGGGTATGCAACTCAGAGATAAATGGAGCGGAAAACGGCGCAAGAGGTCCAACACCGGAAAACGTGACACTAAAAAGGCCGTATTGACCGCCCTCCTTGAAAAATTCCTTCGCCAACGATGGGCGGGTAGCACTAGTGAAACAGAAAAAAGTCAACATCAAAATAAATTTCTCGCATTATACATCGCCGCCGCTCCTTCCATGGCGGCGACTACGACCCCTCCTCCTGCACCGGGATTCCCGCAACGTAGGACGTACCCTGGCTCCACCAATCATCTGCCAGCATAGAATCAGCATGTGAAAAATGTATTTCAGCGGCCTTTCTCGGAGAGTTCTGATCAGTTGAGTCTCTTGGTTCCCCCCTAATATTATTTCTGAAAAAAAGTGAGCTATAGAGCAAGATTTGTGGTAATTCTCTGCGGCGCAGAGCCAAAAAATAAGCAGGGAATAAATGAGATGACTAGCT
Source organism: Cooperia oncophora (assembly GCA_036418165.1). NCBI lineage: Eukaryota > Metazoa > Nematoda > Chromadorea > Rhabditida > Trichostrongylidae > Cooperia > Cooperia oncophora. The sequence goes on from MU941056.1 coordinate 1,721, forward strand.
GGTCGGAACTGTGAAAGCTCACGCCCCCCCCAAAAATCTGCGAGACATATGCATACCGAAATAAGTAGAATTTTTCCTAGAATTCCACAGCAGCAGGTGTAAAATATTGCTGAAGTCATGATACAACCCTATGAGAGAGAAAATATATTCTTTGTTGGCTTTCTAATGGTGTCGAAATGAGGAGGTAATAATGCGTTACTGTAGGCTCAACGAATCACTGAAGAAGATTCCCGAAGATCTTGACACCGATTTGAACCTGTTGCGATGGATTCGTGGATATCAGGGAGACATCGAAAAAATATGCACGGTAAATTTACCCTTCACACTCGGATTTACTATTAGTCAATTAGTTTTCTATTAGTAATAGTATTTACAACCCACGCTCATTTCCTCCACATACCCTGGAAATCCCTAAGATGTGGTAGGCGTGGCTGCGTACTCCAACCAGACAAGGCGGCGGCTGTGCTGATGGGATATTTTTATTTTGAAACTTTGTGGTAACGTCTCTGTCCAATATAGAACAAGATGACAGTTTTCTCAGATTGAAATATCCCAAGAGTAACCCATTCTATGCCATTGACTCCATAATGCACGCTACCCTCTTGGGGATAAGGAATGTATGTCTCATGAATACTAACTCCTCATACCTATTAGTACAGTGGTGAGTCATAGCCAGCAGTTTTCGGTTTCAAATGGACTATAACTGTTGCTTTGTGACTCTCACTAAGTACACATTAAATCCAGTACGAGAAACCGAAATTCCCATCCAAAATACACTGGTGGTAGACGCTGACCCAAAGCGCCCTTGAGTCCTGCCTTCCTCACATACCCGCAGACGCAGGAAGAAGTTTCATGTGTGTTCAACTTGGAGAAGTGAACGTGCGAGCAGTGACACCATTGAAGAACGCGCGCAAAAATTATTCTTCATTGGGCGCTATGTGGCTCGAGAGGGCCTACTTTTTCAGTGAAGATCAGCCATGTTGCAATCGACGCGACCAAAGCCGACGTTTTTCATAGGTGGGAGGATACCGTGTGATAAACCGTTATGGTCTATGTGATACAGGCCACAATAAAAAATGTCACGTTGTCTGTTCCTAGCCCACACAACGAGACATGTTCTGATGTCACGCTGTGTGGTGTAGGAAGTGCAGTAAGAGGCTGACATGTTTTGACACTAACTAGTGCACATACCGAACATGTCATACCTGTCTTGATAAGAGGGTGCAGACAATAGTGCCCCCCCTCAAGGCATTTATTGCACGCAGCACCCTTTCTCACGAAAAATCTTCTGGAGGATCGGAAAAATAACTCCTAGCGAAGCTCACTGGTCTCATTCGCGGTTGTTGCCTGTCAGACAGAAATGTGACCCACCTATCACAGGAAATTCTCATGGATGAAACCCTCTCTTAGATATTATTGCCTCGTTCATACACTTAGAGATCCGATCGAACGATAGCTCTATGTAGGAGTAGTAGAGTGCGTGGAGCATGCTAAACAGAAATGATTACTGCTTTGTAACTGACACAGTTTCGGGGCGCTTATGTGCGCTCCATATGCCGAAGAAGTGGTGGGCGTGGCTGCCTTCTTCACCCGAATGTGGCGGCATTTCCGATTCTGGTGGATTGTTGCTATCTCGGAGCAATTGTCATGACACTGTCAAGCGAACGACAGGATGAAGGCTGTCTTGAATAGAATTATCCGACGAAGAGCCAGTCTTACGTCGTGTTCAAATAAAGCACGCACCAGCACCCTCCCCGTATCCGGGATCTATAGTGTATTGGAAGAAGGACCACACCATAGCCTCTTCTCCAAGCAAGGCATAGGCTTAGATCGCGATGGCCGGAGTCGCCGCGGATTAGATAGTCTCTACGCGACTCCAACCGTTTGCGTTCTAAGCAGGGTACAGCATCGTTGTGTGAAACACATAGGGGGTCGTACTTTTTCTCTGGGGAGGGGGGTCGTATTTGGTCGTTGGGAGAGAGGGGGTCGTATGTGCCTTTGAGAGAAATTTGTCGCGTTGGTTTTCCGGTTGTTGACTTTTTGCGTGATTTTTCCTGTTTCATGTGCACTATATACCCCCCCCCCCTCTCGACGAAAAATTTTTTGGGTGAAAAAAATTGGGAAATGGGGGAATTTGTAGGTAGGTGTTGGGGAAGGGGGGTCGTACTGACACCCTCTCTCGGAGGGGGGGGTCGAATTTACACCACCACCTCACACATCACGATGCTGTACCCTGGTTCTAAGCCTGACCCTTGCCTAGACGTACAGTCGCAAAGGCGCTGTGGAGTGGCCACGTTTAAATACGTTACCATTTTTTAGTTTAGTCTCAAGTTTAGTAAGCTGATGTTGTAATAGATCCTTAACTGATTTGCGTTTAGAATTTCGTCCATTATGTTTGCTCCCGTAAAGCCGCAGGATTTCTTGGAAGTGACCTCCCGGAAAGGTAAGTAAGTATTTCCGCCTAATCTCTTCCAGATATATTACCATCTTTAATAATATATTTAATTTTGGATTACGGACGACGATGGATGATTCACGGGTACACTAATCGCCAGATCAAAAGGATACGTTGACCAATCCCTTTGTGGATGCGGCACGAATTCTACTTCCATTCCAGATCGTAGTGGCTTATTGAATGCGATGTGGCCTATACAATGACTTGCGGAGGCCAGCCGATGTATAAGTCAGTGTTTTATCCTCCCAGACGAATCTGGTACCAGCTTAACCGTTGACGAGCTTGCTCCAGCTTCACAAGAGTTCACATGTTTCACCAGTGTGAGACTTGTAAACCAGAACCACTGAGGCAACGAAAGTGCCAAAATCTCCCCCCCCCCCCCCCCGTGTCGCCAAACAACGCCGGCTTAGTTGGCCTGAGCGAGAGTCGATCCGCGATCAGAACAAGGGACTGCGCGAGTGGTAAGCGCGCCACTTGTCACTACACCACTTTCTCCTCACGCGAGATTACTCCACATACACTCGAAATCCCTGAGATGAGGTAGGCGTGGCTGCGTACTTCAACTAAACGTCGTGGTGGCTGTGCTCTTGGAAAGACATTTTCATTTTGACCCAAGATGTCACGTCTTTTTTTCAACAAAGAACAAGATGGCGGTTGTCTGAAATTTAAATATCCCACGAGTAACCAGTTCCGTGCCATGTTCGAATGCCACGCCTACCCCGTCTCAGGGATAAAGAGTATATTTCGGTTCACTTTGTGACCAGGGCAACCCAACGGCGACAAGGGATTTTGGCGCTGTTCGGCTATAGGGGGGGGAAACACTTTGAGCTTTTGCTAGTTTTTTTTTTTGCTAGTTCATGTTGACTGGCAGTTCCAAAAGTGTAGTAATACTTGAGTTCTTGTGAAGCTTTGGTTACAGGAATTCACAAGTTTTCAGAAAATAGCCTGTACAAGTTTGGCTGATTTCCATTCAATGCCTCCCCCCCTAATTTTTGGTCGTTGAAGGCAACAAATACCGGTGACCCGAATATCACCCCTTCAAGAAGACTATCCAACTCCCTCTATTTTGCTACCTCACCATCCCTTCAACTTCCCAAGAAAAACCTGTTGAATGAAGTGGTGATCAGTTCCCCAGGATCACTAAAACTGCCCCCTTTCACGAATCTCATAAAGGACATCCCGTGAGAAGCCAGATGGATCCTCTCCCCCTCTTACAGCACAGAAACTCCCTGAACCAACACCTAGTTGAGGATTTTTCAATCAGCCTGTTCACGGTACTCAATCAGAATTCTTAATCACTGTGACGCACAGTTGTCAAACAGTTCAACTACCCCACAAGAGCACTGTTTTAAACTGTTGGTGGAAACCCTACTTACCACCATCACTTCTTTTCTTTATTCCCTTTTGAGAGGCGGACTGAGTTCAGCGGCAAGTGGCCTGCCTACCGTGCGCACAGTGCGAAGGTTGTCTCCCAGATGGGCTCCCGCTAGAGCCAACAAAGCCTTCCATACCTGTGGGAACTGCAAAGTGGTAACAGACCGAACTGGAAGCATTAAAAGCAGGGTACTCTCACCTCCCTTTCTCTTTGTTGACCAAACCTGTTTCTAATTTTTGAACGTGTGAGCTCGTGAGCAGGAGGAGTGTAGTGACAAGTGGCCTCCGCGTCACGCATCGCCACGATCTGGGTTCCCAGGTCGACACCCGCCCAGGCCAACCAAGCCTTCTACCCCCGGGACGGTAAATTGGTACCAGATTCGTCTGGGAGGATAAAACACTGACTTGTACATCGGCTGGCCCCGCAAGTCATTGTATAGGCCACATCGCATTCAATAAGCCACTACGATTCTGAATGGAAGTAGAATGCGTGCCGCATCCCACAAGGGATTGATCAACGGCGAAGACTTTATCCTTTTTATCCTTTATTTGAGCTCGATGGTATCAGCTTTTTAATTTTTCCAAAAAGTTCACTAGAAAAATGAGTCACAGTAATAACTGTGGCTTGCTAACGCCTACAGACAATCACTTTCCTCATACTTTCCTTTTTTCAAACACGTCTTCAATAATGCTCGAATCCGTCTCCAGCCAATTTTTAGGTACTTCGAGATGCCTCATATTAAACCATTTCTTCCATTCATTGCATCGTCTCGTCTAGGCGACTCTGTGTGGTCCGAAGAACACAACGCCTTCATGTTCGTAGAAAGAGCATGGGCTCAGCCAAAAGAGGTACGCTGAACACAACTGACTGCTGCATAGTGCAGCTCCTTCGATCAGTATGTAGGAAACTGAGAAGTATTCCATAAACTGGTAGTTAATCAGTTATCACAAGAATGTCATAAAAAGTAAGGGTAAAAGTCATGACCCCAACCAGGACCCGAACCCGTACCTCCCGCTTTCTGAGTCAGTGCGCTATCCGTTACGCACTTGGCCGGAGAGTGAAATGACGTCAGTACCTTATTGAGAAACTTCAGAAGCTTATTTGGGAAGTATTTTTTTGTGCAGAAATATCTCTCACAGACTCCCTCATGAGATCGGTGTACGTTGGTGTGCGTATGTGCGCACTAATAATCCACAGTACGCTTCACTACCTACAGCTTTTATCAGTTTCCTTGGGAAAGACCGCGAAAATATGAAAGAACTGAGCTCGCACTGCGTTCATTTAGATTCCTCATTTTGCTGCTTATTTGTTTGAATGAAAATCCAACGCTCGTCGTGTGGGTGGAGCTGGGTCATTGACTCTGCCTGAATGACTTGGCTGACCAGCGCGCCTCCTCCCTTCACCGTCTTAGAAAAGAGGGAATACGGATTGTGACTTTAACTTGCAGTTGGGGGGAGGCAATAAATGATACTCAGCGAAGCTTGGGCTACCTTGTGAAGACCTGTCAATTCCGGTTATTAAATGCCTCACTCAAACCATCAAGCAGCCTCACAAGAGTTTACAGGTTCAACCGAGATGAGACCGTTAATGAACACAAACTGGCAAGAAAGAGCCAGCGAAAGTGCGAAATGCACCCTCCCAGTCGAGCAACACCGAGGGGCGCATCAGAGAGGGAAGCTTTGTTTTGGGCCCGACTCCGCCCATACGGGCTATATGGATTGTGACTTTAACTTACAGACCTATAGTTCAGGTCACTCATACTGTTAGAAAGTGTGAAAATAGTGAGAGTGAGAGTGAATCTCCCATCTCGAATGTCTATTTTCTTCGTATTTTGTTTATTTGTCCACCTAGAACAGAGATTTTTCATATTTCTGATTTTTGCAGTTTATCAAAACTTTCAAAGCCAGCGATTACTTGATTCACTGTTTTGGCTATTCGGAGTTGTTACTGCAACTTATTTTAGAGTGAGTCCTTGTTTCTCAGCTTGTTTACAAATTTAACTAGGACGTTAATAAATAAAAGTATAGGACCCCGAGAAAGATTCGATTATAACAGCGGTGGAGGGCAGGAGATCCTGTGACGGCGAGACTCCATTGCAAGTAGTGCCACGCGCGTAGCATTCGCAGCAAAACCTAGTTGTATCACAGTGTGTTGTGTAGGTTCGCTAGGAAATCCTAGCTAGTTTCTGCGAGTCACTGGGATCTCCTGGCTTGTACCCTCAAAGACAGTAGCACGAGACAATTAATGATTGGCTCCTCGGCCCAGTCTCTTGTCTTTTCTATCGTTTTTCCCTCCCATTTTCCTGTTTTTGCCGTAAGAGTAGCAATCGACAGCTCACCTCTTGTTAGTAGAGTAGTGAGGGGGCTCGAAAGCACTCCTACCCACTCAGAAGCAACATGCACCGTTCCAGATTGTGGGTCGGCGATGGTGCTCTTCTGAGTCACATATTTTCCCACGCTCAAAGACAGCGTATCACCCATTACAGGACCACGGCTGGGAAAACGATGAATCCCCGCCATAGGGGTTGCTTATGCGGCCCGGCTGCTGGATAGATGAGGAGGAGTTTATACTTGCTTCTGAGAGAATGTTTTAGTGTTGACTTTATTGGTTTCTGCCGTTCCTGGCGCTATTCCCCTCCCCTCCCCTCCCTCCGTCCCCCCCATCGCCGTCAACAGGAGTTTTGGGGAAAAGTCTCAAGTTTCTGGAAAATTTAATGCAAGGTAGGTAGACAGTGCGAAGAATGTTAGGAAAATAGTACAGTAGGATGCGGGCTTGTGAAGGGAGTAGTACCAGAGAATGGAACTGAAGGCGCGGTCCATATTCTGCCGAAATTTCCTAGAAGACAGGCGGCGTGTGTTTGAAGTGTTTTTATCGGACGTTGTTTCCGCTAAGGCGCCTATGCCGAAATGTTAGCCAGTGAAAGCTAACTATCGTTTTCCTACTTTCTTCTTCATTGTGAATAATCGCCTAATATTCTTCCAGGCGTGAACGAAAACAGTCCAAGGACCGTGGTCCAGTGCAGTTTATTGTAATTTTCGATCTCGCCACCGTCAATATCACAGATTATGTAAATCCGATGAGTGGATACATGAAACTGTGGCAGTTACGGTCCGACCTTTGGCAAGAATGGTGAGCTTTTACTTGTTCAGAAGTACATATAAAGGACTACTGGTGCCATCATCCCCATAGTTAGGTCTCACCGAAGTCGCCACATCTCTCTAGCGTCTAATGTAGACCCCATTTTGAATCGAATATAAATTGGTAGCAGCGTGGTAGAGCAGGGGGACACGACTCGCGCCCCCCGCTCGCCCCCATCCTCCCTCCGGCCTCGCTCCCTGAACCGAGGCTTTAAGGGCTACGCTCAATGGGGAGTGTCTTTCCTTTGAGTCCTGGAGAGACTACGTGTGTCTGCACATTGCCCCGGGAAAGACTATCCCAGCGTACACCCCTCTGCCGAAATAATTTTCCTCTGTGTTACGAAAACCTCCTCTCCACGGCTTATCAGCCTGCTGTGGAAAATCGCTCGGCTATTCCTCACCGAACAAAATTTACGAAAAATGGAAATTGTCAGTGATAACAACATGACCAAATATATGAACAGTAAATTCATTCCAAAAGAGTATGGAGGTAAGCGTTAGAGATGCATTTTGTCTCTGTCATTCAGTTATTTCGAGATTTTTCTATGGCATTACGGTCCTTTCGAAGGAATGAATTTTTCTACAAAACATCATGACCGGAGCTTTTTCCGCAATTCAATCGCGGGAATAATACTAACAATAAGAGGCGTGGGGTACATCACTGGAATGTCCGCGACGGTGCAATGATAATTTCATAATATAATAGCAGAGCCGGCCCTTAAAAGGGAGCTCTCAGTACTGTCCCCTGTTATTGCAATCTGCCATCCCCCAGTTCAGCAGAACCGCCTCTTACCCAAATTTGAACGCTCGTCAACAATCAAAAAAAGTGCTTCCAACGCCATTTACTACTCCCTCCCCCCTCACAGGCGATCAAACGTGACCCTGCTGATAAAATTCCTACAATGATGATGAGCTAGTGTAAGACCTAACGTAGACGTATCTCACGACTAACAATCCAATGAATTTAGGCGATTATGTAAATACAGACCTGCCGGGTGATGAGTCCGGAGTCAGCATTCGACGCAAAATCACTGCCGCTGATCATTATCAGGCCTATCAGCACTATGTGGTACGGGGCGTACAACGACCGAAACCCGCCAAGAAGGTTAGTTTGTTCAGTTTATGACGCGTTTAAAAAACTCCTCACTTTGACTGTGTGGCCAAAACGACGCAGTTCGGCTTGGTAGAGGCACCATATGGTGCTCAGCAAGATCTTGTCAGGTCACCTTGTGATAACCGGTAAGTTCCTGTGACCAAAGCGCATAACATGTACCATTTCGCAGCTTCACAAGTGTATACAGGTCTGACCAGAAAGAGATTTGTTAGTCAACATGGAGTAACACAAGGAAATAGCATGAGTGCAAATTGCACCCCTGCCCCACCCCTTCCTAAGTCGAACAGCGCTGGCCAGTAGTTCTATGAACATCCATACTCCTCAGTGGCATATGGGTTCCTTGCCAGTGAAAAGGAGTCCTCCGTCCTCCTAGGTTCTGTCCGTTCCTCTACCGGTATTTGGCCCCAAAAGTCTCGTCCATACACTCAATGATACCGCAGCTTTCCGCGATAATAGTACGGGTGGAGACTTGTGGCCACAATGCTTCCTCTTTGGAGCGCCTTTACAGGGGGGGGGGCAAAAAAAAGTCTTTTCGACCGTTCACATATACAAAGTTTTCGCAGTTTAGAGGAAAGAGATACCAGGGCGGAAGATACCCAAGATGTTCCTCGATAAGCAGGAGCTGGCCCTCGCCCATCACCTTCATGTACACCAAAATATGAGGTCATCTCCAGTCGCAGCCTGACTGGAGAAGACCTTTGGAATTCATGTCACCTCCAAACAGCTGCGAAACTTCTAGTGTGGAGTCACCCATGGGTAGCTACCTGGAGACCAGTACTCTCAATCTGGAAGACCTCCAACATCGAGCAGCTCCGACAACGTCGCTACGGTCTAGGACATCATCTTCACGGCAGTCGCCAAGGCGCGGGTTGATGGTATGGACCGGACGCACCTGGAATGGAAAGACCAATATTTTCTTCGTGGACCCCGGGCTGAAGCTGAGCGCTGGCGGTTACATCGACCAACTCAAGAAGAATATCTTCCCACATGTCGTCGCCCGTTAACACTTCTTGGAAACTTTGTACTGCTACAGCATTGGGTGCCACCACGTGGAATCGAAGGGCGTTGGAGAAACTCTCGCCTACCTGGAATGGAAGGGGGCTGAGTACCTAAAAAAGATGGAATATCTAAGTAGCCAGTCGGATCGCCCGCTGACGGCCGGTATCTGACGCCGAGCTCTCCTCCTTTTTTTTTAGCTCGGCTTCGCCGAGCTGGCCTGGCTTCGCCAGGCGCACATCATAACGGGATGGATCTCAGAAATAGATAGGAAGTACAGAATATCAATATGTGTTGCACAGTAGATGAACAAATTCCGTTTTTATTACCTGCATCACAACAGCAACGATGGGCAATTGACTTGTCATTAACATGCAATCCACCTGCTATGGTTGCATGAATGGCTGCAGATGACAATATGTTCATTGAATATCTTACAAACTACTTCGTTATACATTCGTTCCTCATCAAAGTGTTTTAAAAGTAAAAGCAAAAAAAAAAATATTTGCGCGTGCTCAGCCCCATCTGAGCATGCCGCAAGGAAGGAACAGAAAGGGGGGGCACTGGCGTACCCCCCCCCCCCCCCCCCCCCCATCGGCCCCACCCCACCCTGCCCCCGCACGAGCACACGTCCAGCTGCCACGGCAGCAGCTCGTGCAATGGCTCGGAGTGTACCGAATGGTTGTCTTATATAGTGGAGGATGCTATCAAAATCAAAACATTGCATTGATACATCTGCACCAACCGATTTCCGGTTTGCCTAGCGGTCGTTTTTCCCTCCAGTAAATCGAACCCGTGAAACATTTTGCGGACGGACAGACATACATACTTACATACATACATACATACATACATACTACATACATACAAACCGACACACAAAGTTACTGGTTTATAAAATGAAGGGATATCACCTGACCTGAATCCCTTCAATTACCCGGTCGGGCGGAGTTCAATAGGGTGGTCTACGGTGGCGGAGAAATCGACTATCTCGCTGATCTCAGGGACCACATCGCGGTTGCGTGCCAGAATCTCTCGATGGCGCTCCTCCAGAAGGCTGTGGCGGAGTGTCATAATAGTATTTAATATGCTCTTCAATATGGTGGTAGAAATGTCCGATCAATTTATAAAGTGTAACTTATAGCGCCTCGAAAGTCAATGAAGCAAAGTGACTTTTTTGCCCCCCTGTATACAGGTCTGACCAGAAAGAGATTTGTTAGTCAACATGGAGTAACACAAGGAAATAGCATGAGTGCAAATTGCACCCCTGCCCCACCCCTTCCTAAGTCGAACAGCGCTGGCCAGTAGTTCTATGAACATCCATACTCCTCAGTGGCATATGGGTTCCTTGCCAGTGAAAGAGGAGTCCTCCGTCCTCCTAGGTTCTGTCCATTCCTCTACCGGTATTTGGCCCCAAAAGTCTCGTCCATACACTCAATGATACCGCAGCTTTCCGCGATAATAGTACGGGTGGAGACTTGTGGCCACAATGCTTCCTCTTTGGAGCGCCTTTTCTTCTCATACGGTGAAGAGAACGAGGAAAGCACCATGGACATGGGTCTTTGCCCATACGATCATCGATCTCTGTGCTATGCCCCGAATAGAAAGTTACCATTCGAAAGGAATAAAGCCCAAGTTCTTGAAGACGGGTTAGAAGGTGCATTATGCCCATGACTAGCATTTTATCACAAGAATTCTGAGTTAAGGGCAAAAGTTTTGACTACAGGTGGGACTTGAATACGCACCTCACACCCACTGGGCGTATGATGAATAAACAACTTCAAAAAATGACCTTTCTGTCGAAGTAAATCCTATGAATAATTATAATGAAATAACGTTTAGGATCTATTGCCCGGAGAACACTTCACCATTCCAATTATAGTGCCAGATGGAAAAAGCCTTTTATGGGATTTCCTGACGAGCGGCGAAATCGAGTTCTTCATCTATAAGGACAAGGTAAGATAGCTTACTAGACACTAGCGTATTAATAGCATGAGGAACCATAGCATGATTTCATCCCTTAATGCCCAACTGTTCAAAAAACCGGACAAATTCATATCATTTTTTTCGATAAAGGTGATTCGATCTCTGAACAGATATACTGGCTGCAAAATGGGGTTGCCAGGGGTGCTTTTGGCCTGGCGCCAACCTGTTCTCCATTCAACTGTTGAAGCGAGTACAACAACTGGAGGAAAGCAGGCTGGCGCCGCGAAAAACCAAGCCCCCCCCCCTGATGCGCCTCATCATCCGCAACGAAGAAGGGTATGCATCACCCATTCAAAATAAAATAATTGGCGCTGAGGCGAAAACACCTCAGGTGGTCCATTTCACTGAAAACTCGTTCCCGCAGTAGCGACGATGAATGTCGCGTTCGT
>MU941061.1:0-14291 GCA_036418165.1 Cooperia oncophora
CAGTATGGCGGTCCGCAATCTGTCAAAGGATGGTGGAAGAGTGATGCCATGATGATGGGCTGCCAAGAAGCGCTCAGAATCACCTTCATGGGTCTTCGCTCTTTTTCAGTTGCCCACCTTCTACGAATCTACGAGCGGTTCAGCTTCATATGATGATGGTTCAAACACGTAGGTTAAGGATATCAAACACGCTAATGGCAGGGGTGGATACAGGCCGAGTGCACCGCCTTCCTTATTGGTGCGCTCCTCCACTTGATAGTGTCCCCTCCCCCTTTTTACCAGAAAAGCGGAAAAAAGGAAGAAGCACCCTTAGAAATCACTTCATTTCATTTTTGCTTGATTTTCTTCACATACCCAATATCGAAGAATTGTTGCGATTTTTGTAGATGCGTTTCTGGATCTTGCGATGCTGACTTCTTATTCGGCAATGTAGCCGTCGAGTAGATTTTCTTGAAAAAGCGTTTCGTTGCTCGAAGAAATTTCACGTTCGAATTTCCTGTCGCATCACGAGCACTCATCAAATTGAATGCACGCATGTCGGACGACGACGGCACTTCTACGATGAGATTCGCATCCGCTCCTGCACTATGGGACCTGAAATCGGTATGAGATGAGTTAGAGTTAATACAGTAATTACACAGTAAAGCTACTTAGAGTGATCGCTCCCAGAGAGCGCCCTTGACGCCCTCGCGGTCAAAAGGATCGAATTCTACCCAATCAGTCAGTCTACCATTTCTCTAGAGCCATTTCCGCAGGCTCTTCAGAGCTTTTCCCAACTTGCTTGGGGAGGGACACCGCTGACAAGGACTGAGAGACTGGCTTTGACAAAATAGGGCCCTTTTACAGGGGTGCTGCTGTAGCCTTCAACCCACACCCTGATAGCATAGCGGGCTGATTTTCTACGAAAATGAGACAGTTTAGTCAATCCCTTAACAACCGAATATAAGTTGTACTGGAGTTTTCACTGGCATGACCCAAAGGCCAAAAATAACCTCGGTTCAAGCACCGGTGAGCAGTAGCTCTGCTCTAATCCAATCAGATTTAAAGAGTATAAATGTGTTCAACCCTACTTCGAACTATGTTGTTCAGCAAGAAACCAAGCCAGTTTGCCGGTTAACTGGAAAAGGTTTCCAGGAATCGTTGGACTGACGCAGCGTAGAAAAAGTCTGTGGATTCGAATTTAGCCAACTATTGCTAACAACGACTTTTTGCTGTTCCTCCTGCTCGAATGCACGCCCTGCCCACTGTGGGCGGGCCTCACTAAGCCGCAAACATGGTGGACACGTTCAGTATTATTGTTCTTCGTCATAGACTTTTCTGCGCTCCCTAAACATTTTCGGGGACCGAGTTATCGGCCTTTGTGGGAAGCACCGCCCATCTCAAGTACGCTCCGCCCACTTCGGGAGTCTCTCCTACATTTGGTCAGTCAGGCCTTTGTTAACTTTACTGCACTGTTTTCTCATCTCGCGGCTGCTCTGTAGCCGAGTATGACTTTTTTAAGCGATCATCGCTAACTTGAGACGCCCACAGTGGTGGGGCTTAGCATGGTCATGGGTGCTATTTGGGTTTTGTCCCATGCTCTATCCATCCCCACCATGACCCAACCCCGCCGAGCTCTGCTTCAGGTATGAATTTCGTGACAGACAGACAGACAGACAGATACACACACACACACGGACATAGCCGATTATATTAGTAGGATGTTGAGAGAACCGGCCATGACGGTGGCGTAGATATTGAGCTTTGAACTCGCAATTTTGGAACCCACTATCTTCAAAAAGTCTCAGAAAAATGTTGGAAGTTGGAAGAGTGGAAAGATGATGGGTAGGATGAAGAAAATTATACTGGAATATGGCATTTCTGGTGGTGGTACTGAGAACACCATTTTGCAGATCACTGTGCTGTACCCTGCCTTAGCGACTCGACTCAGGCAATCAGCATGAGTCGTACCTCCGACTGAAGATGCGGTTGCCCCAAGCTTACCCCACCAGTCTCCCCGAAAGATCCCATTTTCTTCAAAGAGTTGAAACGAACTGACGGTGATGTCTCATGTTTCAATAGAACCTTCAAGAAACTCTACAGTTCTGAATCATCCCCTTGAAAAACGTAGCAGGAAACCTGTTATGATCAAACAGATAGCAGAAATAATTTAACGCTAATGTTCTGCGAACTTTTCTCATCTTTCAAGTGTTCGATGTGATGTGAAATATATCCTGTTGGTGGGAAGTGGGGCGGAAAGATCAAAGCGACTTCCTATTTTTTTCCCACTGCACTTCATACCGATGAGAAACTCTACCAGCCTTCCGCTGAAGTCACTCCAGTCCGGTGCAGTTCGGCAACGGGGGGGGGTATTTTGCACATTTGCTACTTCCCATCGACGTGACCCATCTAAAAACCTTTTCGTGAGTTTACAGGCTTCCTCACTGTGGCTCGATGAGCCTGCTCCAGCTTCACAGTTCCACAGGTTTCATCAGGTGAACTATGCAAACCGGAACTAATGGAGCAATGAAAGTGCAAAATGTCCCCCCCCCGTCGCCGAACTGCCCCCTCCAGTCCCATCGTTGCGTAGAGGAGAAGTCAGATAAGCAAAACATACAAAGCTGAAGAATTAGGCGTTGCTCGGCCATATTGGACACGCCATTATATCTCTACCCATTCGCGAATGCATTCTGGTACTTTTGATCAAGATTTAGGCCTATAACCATGACTTGTAAGGGATGAGGCAGATGTGCAGTTGGCTATATGGTGGGTCCATGTCGTCCCTCGCTATGTATCTATGTTTCGCAGGCGCCAGCCTCGTTCACTCGGCTCGTTGCATTGTGAGGTGGGCCTTCATGAAAATAGCTGGTGGGCCGCGACCAAACTATGCACGTAAAAGACAACCCTTCACTCACCCGAATAGCCCTGAAGCAATCCACATGGCGCTCGGCGAAGGGGGCGGGGGTTCGCTTCCGACGGTGTAAGAGGCCATTAAGGTGGAGATCTACGTGAAATTTGAAATGGATGACAAGGCCAAAATCATCATTTATAATATAATATAGAAATGGTTACACCTTGTTAAAGTTCACAACCGAGAAGGATGGAAGGTTACTCGGGGGGCGAGGACCATCTTCTAGCAAGCTTGAGAGACAACGTCCTCGCAAAATAGAGGCACCGTTCCCTTAAACTGGCTTCCCAACATCGGAGGCCTTGCTAAGGCAGAAGTCCTGATCTCCATTGCGCTTTTAAATCCACTTTCACTCAAGAATTCCCTTAAATGACCCTTCAAGAGTATTCGGGACAATAAGACGTCAAATCCCTATTCTGCTTTTTCCTCCGGATTCCACACCACGAGTCCGAGTACAGGGGTGGGGCCAAAAAAAAGTCATTCGCCGAGCCGACATACCAACTGCAAGTTTTCGCAGCCCAGACAGGGGAAGTGGATATGAGACCAGAGTGGAAGATACCCAAGATCTTCCTCTATAAGCTGGAGCAGGCTGCCGCCAATCGCCTTCATGTACGCCAAAATATGAAGTCATCTCCAGTCGCGGCCTGACTGGAGAACACCTTTGGAATTCACGTCGCCTCCAAACAGCTGCGAAAACTTCTTGTTGTGTTTTGTTGTTGTTGGTCTTTCTTGATACTTTTGGGAATTCACACCCATGGATAGCTAACCTGGAGTCAGTACTCTTGACCTGCAAGACCTCCCACATCGACCAGCTACGGCAACGTCGCTACGGTCTAGGACATCATCTTCACCGTATTCGCCGAGGCGCGAGTTGATGGTATGGACCGGGGTACCTGGAAAGGGGAAGACCGATATTTTCTTTGTGGACCCCGACTGAAGGTGAGCGCTGGCGGCTTACATCAAGTAACTCGAGAAGAATATCCTCCCTACATGTGGTCGCCCGTACCTTCTTGGAGACCTTGTGCTGCTACAGGTTTGGGTGCCACCACATGGAATCGAAGGGTTTTGGAAAAACTCCCGCCTACTTCGAATGGAAGGGCGTTTCGTACCTGAAGAAGATGTAATATTGAAGTATGTCCCCTGACCTGAATCCACTCAGTTACCTAGTCGGGCGGAGTTCAAGAGGGTGGTCTACGGTGGCGGAGAAATCAACGATCTCGCTCAACTCCGGTACCCACTCACTTTCGCGCGGCCGAATCTCTCGATGGCGCTCCTCCAGAAGGCTGTGGCGGAGTATCATTATAGTATTAATGTGCTCTTTAATATGGTAGTAAAAATGTCCGATAAAAATTTAATAAAGTGTAACTTATAGCGCCTTGAAAGTCATGGAGGCAAAATGACTTTTTGGGCCCCCCCTGTATTGTGCGAGCCGCGGTTCGATGGAAGGCGATTTTCAGCGGCTTTTTTGAAGCGAACATTTCTTTAATAAAGGTGATATTATAAAACTATAAATACAATAAAAATAAAATTAAATTAAATTAAAATAAAATAAAAATAAATAAAATAAAATACATATATAAAACTAGAACCTCAGAAAATACTGAAAACCGCCACTGGTTTTTTGAACTTTCCACGCGCGTTGTCGCGACCGACTAAATTAGAGCGACTTATAGTCCAGAAGAGAGGGTATTAAACGTCAAATTTATTGAATATAACTCAAATGTGAGTAAATTGGAAAATAAATAGTAGTCCCATCAACTAGTAATTCGGCTAAATGCCAATAAAATGTTTTTCGGTCTCGAAAGCATCTTACCGTTGTAAAGTTGGTGAAACGAGATCGTCGGGATGAGGCATAGTTACGGACACGAAATGATTCGAGAAATGAAACGCCGGCACTCACTTTCACCGAAAGTGTAAAACGACAACGAAATCCCTCTCGCGGATGTGTTTTATGGCTACACATTTCACTCGAACACCTCCTCTTCACAGCTTCCATAAAACTATGAGATTTATCTAGCCAATGGAGGAGGTTCAAATCAAACCAGCTTTCCTTGAAAACTTGAAAAAAATCAACAAAAATATTATTTGAATAGGCTGCAGTTCACGTTGCGCTGAGATGAGCATTCTACTTTTTTTACCATATCTTTTGTGTAATAGCAAAATGGGTTTTCGAAACTTCTAATTTCGAAATACAAAAGGTTCGAAGGGTCCGGAAAGCCCTACGAAATATTTTCCTGCAATATTTTAGTGAGTGCAACCGTGCAGACAATTAAACCCTTCAAAAACTAATGGAAATAAGGGCGATTGAAAGTGCTTATTTATTTTGCTCACTCCTATTAACCGTTCAGTATGATCTGAAGTGTATAGTATGACAAGCGTTCTACGATTGGCTCATCACACATGCCACTCGAATTACATCTGCTTAGAGAGTTCCGCGAGTGGGGGGGGAGGGCATTTTGCACTTTTGCTACTCGTTCGCCCTACTGTCGACCCATCTAGGAGGCTATTATGAGCTAAAGGAAATGAACAGGGTCATACAGCTAGCTCAACGACCTTGCTTCAGCTCCTCAGGAGCACAGGTTTCACCAGAGGGGGACTTGTAGACCGGAAGTAGTCAGTCAGCGAATGTGCAAAATGCCCCCCCCCCCCCCCCGCCACGTAGCCGAACTGCGCCGCTCTCTCGTTTAGCTCCTATCCCTCAGTTCTGCAATCGGTTATCTACGGACCCCTTGAAGTACGACCAACTTCCGGTGTATCCAGAGAGCCAGATACGACCCCTCCATTGAGGTCAGGGACCTCATCGTGCTGGGCGAAATGGTGGTGTCCAGTACGACCCTTCGAGGACGTCTCGCTACGACCCGCAACCCAAAAGAGTGCGTCTCAGATACCCCGCCGACCCCCAACACCAATTTCCGCACATTTCCAGTTTCCTCACGCAAGATTTTCCGTCGAGCAGGGGGGAGGGGTATATAAACACGAAACGGGAAAAATCACGGAAAGTAACAACCGAAGAAAATTATTCCCCAACGCGGAAAAATTCTCCCGAAACACTCCGACCCCCCCCCTCCCTTCTCAGCAACGACCATATATCGACCTTCCCCCCTTCCCTAGTAGGAAACATATGACCTCCACGTGTTAACCACAACGATGCTGACCCTGATTGAGCTATCAACGGATGCTTGACTCTGTATGGAAATGCCGATAGTAACAGAATACGTGGCGCATTTTGGCTGGTTTGATGAAAATCAGCCACTTATTTTCTCAACTCAGGGGAAAACAGTCCAATGATACGTTTCAAAGAAATAAGAAAAAAAGATAGCATCAGTAGGGGACAACGAGGAGATGAATCCCAGAATGCTGCGCTCTGATATCCTCTGATCCCTCTGAAGATTCTCAAGTCGCTAATACAAATAAAAAGGAAACGGGAAACTAACAGAAAGCTGGGAATCAACGCCTCGCGCCATTTTTTGGAAATGCGGAAGGCGCATAAGGATTTTGTTGTAGTGCGTCTTGCGCTTTAGTGCTCTAGACATTCTTTGTCCAGCGCTGGCCAGATAAGCGCTCCAAAAACCTCGGCAATCCGTGAATTTTCACGTCCTACGGCAAAAGATGATGAGGGTGGCAATTGCTTACGCTGGCTTCATGGTGAGTCAATGTGCTGTTTTCATTGCGTACTTCTCAGATTTCCAACGGATTGAATTTCTAGAGGGTCGTCTAGAGCATTTTGGGATAAGAAGCTTAGAACTTTGTGGAACAACAACCAGCACGCAGCAGCTGTTTTATTTGTAAACTGGGTGACGTGTTAGGAAAGATCTTCGAAGGTTTTCGCTGTGATCATCCGTTCTTGCATGCGCCGTGCACTTTCGATGGTGCTGTGGTCGTGAAACTGATTGAATGGTGATCAATTATAATTTATGGTTAAGAGTGACTCAAAGGATTCATCCATTGGTCATTTTTGTTCATAACAAGCATACAACAAACAATGAAATACATGTCTACCCTCCACTCCCCACCCCCTCCCAACCACATCGAAGACGTTTAAATACAGCAGACTCAAAATAAAAATAAACGACGGAGCTGCGAACGTAGAAACGGAACCAGTTCCCTCGCCGTTTTTGCACTATTGAAAAACACTGCGCAGGAAAAAAGTATGAAATCACTTATTCCTAATTCCAACTGACAGGCACTAATATTCAACTGAAAGGCCGGATAGGAAGCTCCGAGTAATCTGGCCAGGGATAGTGCAAGGGCGCTGTTTATCGACGGGGGGCATTTTGTACTACCATTGCTTCCCTAGTTCCGGTTTACAAATCTCACTGTAAAACTTGTGAACTCTTGTGAAGCTGGAGCAAGATCGTCTAGCCACCATCTAAAACGTGTCAACTCGAGAAAAGGCTACCTAGATGGGTCGGCACATCTATGGAAAGCAGAATGCCCCCTCGTCGACAAACTGCGCCTATGCAAGTATTCTGGTCTGCCCTTTATACAGGTCTGAACCTTATTCAAAGAGCAGGAACACGTCACGGTGCGCCAAGCATCCGATCATCCAGTCTTAGCACAGGACTATGGAGTCAGGGTACAGCATCGCTATGAACTAAACGGGTCGTAGTTCTTCGCTGGCGAGGGGGGGGGGAAGGCGTCATACTGACACCACCATTTTACACATCACGATGCTGTACCCTGTATGGAGCTATAGGCAAAACGTTTCGCCCCACTCAAGTTCTGAACTTGGACTGGATTGTGCACTGACCACTACACCATGGTGACCATTTCCTGCCATCTTAGCTTTATATATTACAAATAATAACAATAATAATAACAATGATAATTAAAAAATAATAAAAAAGCTATAGAGGTATTTGAATGCGTATCAGACGTACACAACGATTTTACACATTAGAAAACTAAAGTAACGGCTTCTTGTCGCAGACAACTGCGCAACAAGACTGGGTGCTGTCTGACTTGGGAGGGGCAATTTGCTTTTTCGTTAGTTACTTTCGCTAGTTCATGTTGATTAATACGTCGCACCACGATGAAACTTGCAATTTTCTGTGAAGCCAAGAAATGATATAGAACCACTTTGGTCAAAGAAACTTACAAGTCATCAAAGTGGCCTGTTCTAGCTTCGATAAGTACCTGGTGCCCCTACCAAGCCGGACTGCGTTCAATTACCTCTGGAGGAATGGAAAATCAACTGGTTAGAATTCGATCTTTCGATTTATGCAGGCGCTAAGCGGCGCTTCTAGCCCCTGTGCCAATTTAATTCCATGTGAAAGCAATCGAATGGCCCAAATATACCTCTGATGAGCTCTCTGTAATGAGCCTTCAATTCGAGTTCTTCCTCGTGCACCACCAACGTTCTTCGACAGATCAGTCCGAAATGCGGCCTGTATCGGCTCGGAGATGGTATTTCCGTTGCACGAATCTGAAAAAAATTTAAATAGCTTTTTTCAACTTCTATAACCATGAAATCTTAAGCGCTTCTCAGGTAAAAGAGAAATTACTAAGGATAAGGAACGACCGCTCAAAATTTTCAAATATCCAGACAATGAAATAGGTCTTGGACAATTTATTTTTAGCATTATTTATAAGGCGTTCCCTCAATCAATAATTAGGTAAATTAGCCAATAGTTGCAGAAATAAACAAGGAAATAGATAATTAAATGGAATGGCATTTGAAAGGAGATGGTGGGGATTCTGTTACTATTCCTAAAATTACCACATTGCCGAGCTTCACGAGTAACATCAACGTATCAAATAAACAGCTTGAGCAATAATAATCAGATAATAAACAATAATAACCAACCAACAATAATCAAAAGTAATCAACAATTAGTATGAAATAATAATAAATGTAATATATAATGCCAAATATTTCCACTTTCCTATAGCATTATGTAGTGTTTATCGCGCGCCGGAAGAACATCTGATAACTTCAGAGCATGCAAGAAATGCCGAATAAAGTATATTAAACGGCCAAAGAGGAAACAATGTATGACACACCATGTGTGTCACGCGGTCTGGAAGCGTTAAACCCCAAGCAGTGCAGGCGACGCTTTTGCCAGCTACATCATAGAACGCACTAAGTTGTTGTGCTAAAACTATGCTAATGTATCCTTGAAAACGATAGAGGAGTAGCTAGGTCTCAGTTGTGTAATAGATATGCACCTCCCCCGAAAAATTAGAAATTCCCATAGAATAAGCTTCCAGGCAAGTGGGAATATCTAGCCCTTATGGTGTGGATCTAGGCCAGCCTCTGTAAAGCCAGCACAGCCTCCTGTATCGTAAAGCAGGGTGATCCCTCAGTGAGGTTGGAGGCATATTCGACTGGCCTGATAGGAATTTTGTGATCGCTTGGCTCCCCTTCTTCTAGGACAAACGTGGTTTTCCCCGAAAAATCCCAGAAATTCTGGTGAAGAGAGAAGACAAAGAATTGTTTTTAGGTTTTGCAAAGGACACCGGTTAGTGCAGACCAATTGACGCATTAGTGGTGGCAGAGGCAACAGATAGTAGCTTCACGCGAAGACCACACAAGCTGCTTTTGTGAAGAGCTGTATGCCCGTGTAACTGCCACGGCTCAAGTGTGAATCGTCCACCACTTCGCAGCCTCGCAAGGTTCACGGATCTCACAAAACACTCCTATTAGCTAATAAGAACTAGCAATAAAGTCTAGCGAATGTGCAAAATGCTCACTCAAAGCCGAACGCCGCCGACCAGTTCTGCTGATTACCATGAAACATCGAGGTAACAAAAGAATGCTGAACGAGGGTTTGGAATATCGAGAAATCAATGAGACCAACTCGGGGAAGAACTAGAAAGAGCCACTCTCACTGGACTATGACTGAGACGTTCAGCAAGCGCATGTACGACATTTTTCTGGGCGTGAGTGCATAAATCATCTTATTCGGAGAATGTGTCATGACATAATGGCAACTTATACTAAAAATACTTATACTATCTAGTTTTTCTTTTAGCAATCAAGACCCGGCTCCCTACAAAGCCCCACTTTGCTATTATATTGCTCTTAAATTGGATGACATGGGTATTCTTGCTTGGTTTTGCTTTATTAAATAAACTATGACGCACTATTACAGGTATAAAAATTAATGATAAATATAATATTAATTAGATGGGTTTGTTGTGATTGACGTTGTTAACGCAGCGTTGGCCCTCTCAAAGATATCAGTAGAATGATGTCTCCCAAGTGGACATCGACCGTCCTATCAAGCTTTCCGCGTAAGTTGCGCAACTCGTTACGCCAACAACTTCTTATTACTCTCTCAGCACTGATATGATAGCTATCAATAGAATCACTTAAACAAGACGATTATGTAGAAGTTAATAAGAACCAGGCGCTGTTCGGCTCGGGAGGAGCATTTTACTGGTTTCCATTGATAGTAGCAATACCTTCCTGTGAAAGGCCTGTAAATTTCTGCAATAGCAGGAACTGCAGTCCACAACTGAACTAAGCCTACATTGTTTACCAAGAGGAGACGTGTATTTTACACGACTGCAAAGCGGGAAACTAACAAAAGTGTAAAATGCCCCCACAAGCCCCTAAGGAGCAAGAAAAATTATTTGCAAGATCTGGTTCATTACATATTTGGCGCAACTATGACTTTCAGGCCACAAGAACCTAAGGTAGTGATGAGCTGACACCATCTCCAGTCCTTTCCAACAAAACCAGTCCTGGAAAAGGTCAGTCAATCGAAAGGCGACCACAAAGGGCGCTCGGGTTCGAGTAGATGTAGTAAGATAAACAGTGAAATAAGTTTCCTGCGATTAAGAGTATTTCAAAAAAATCAGAGGACCCACCCTTCTCCCTGCTTATCTCCTCTGGTCTACGCTCCGCGTCCCCACAGTTGCCATAGCGCGCTAAGTTTCCGACTCTTCCTGCAGTTTTCCTGATTTTCCAATTGTTTCAGGTGGAGGAAGGGAGGGGGGTGAGTTAGATCGCCGCCAAGCAGCTGCTAGTTTCAACTATCGCAAATAGTACATAGTTGTCTAGAACTTTGGCAGCGCCACAAACAGGGCGGGAGGTAGTGGGATTTAGCAAACCGCTGTAAACGGGAAAATATGGAAAATCAAACACTACCGGAAAAACATGTCCTCGGAAAAAAATTCTTCAGGCCAAATACGACCCCCTCCATTTACCGAATAAAATCTCCGCCGGGTTATTTCCCCCGTGTGACATGCTCTTTAAATAAAAAAGGTACTCTGGAGAAGATCCACTAGATGCCGCCTTCATTAGACAGCGTCAAACACGGTTGTAAAAATGAACCCAGCGGGCGTTGATATGGGGCGGCACTTAAGCATAACACTGGGAAGAACTCATGCGTTGGGCTAAGACTGGGACAGCGAATCTGGGGAATATCCTACAACAGCCAGCAGTGGAAACCATTTAACTAAACCACATCCTCAGCCTAAACTGAGATCAACAAGCCATGAGAAAAAACCCATTCACGATATGGGCGATGAGTGGAAAAAAGGGAGCGTTGAGTTTCAACTGGTTATAGGCACCATTTCTGGACCAATTCCAGTTCCCTACGCGGTCTCAACAGCGAATGGCATCTGATAGAAAAACCATACCGCGGCATAAATCGTTAGTGGATGAGGTTTGTGAAATGAATAGGTAGGTGGGTTCTTTAATTGCCACTAAAGAGGCTAAGACTG
Organism: Cooperia oncophora; assembly: GCA_036418165.1. Classification (NCBI taxonomy): domain Eukaryota; kingdom Metazoa; phylum Nematoda; class Chromadorea; order Rhabditida; family Trichostrongylidae; genus Cooperia; species Cooperia oncophora. Next base: position 11,561 of record MU941061.1, read on the forward strand.
GATAGAACCGAAATGGAAGTGGACACTGCTCTGTCGGACATGGCAATGGGACACCACAAGGAAGGGGAAAGCGCTGTCGGCCATTGGATTACTTAGTTTAGACATGGGCTACACTGAGAGAGCAAAAGGACAGCGTTTCCGTGTTTATTTAAAGCGCATTGTGTGGAACGCCTTCGACCAGCCTAAAGTACGTCGGTTTATGTGAAAAGATGGGGCTAAATCCTTTGGAGGGTGGGGGAGGGAGGGTGATGATCGAATAGTGCATGAGTACCTATTACATAATTTAGTGCAGTGGCAGTGTAGTAGTTATATAGTAAACAAAAGGATAAGTCTTTGGCATCGCTCCTTCGGGATGCGCCACGCCTTCTACTTCGATTGGGACTCCATTTTGGATCATTTGTGTAATATGATGACTTGAGAGAAGCCAGTCATGTACAAGTTAGCGCTCTTATCCTCCCAGACGAACATGGTACCAATTTACCGTTCCCGAAGGGTAGAAGGCATGGTTGGCCTGAGCGGGGTGGGACGCGCCACGCCCAAAGACCACTCGCGCGGTCGTGGGTTCAGATCCCGGCTGACCCACTGAAATTGCATTCTGGACACAATTTAGCCAATATTATGACTTGAGAGGGGCCAGTGAAGGCGGTCTGGTGTTTTTATCTCCCCAGACTATTAAGGAACTAATTGACCCTGAAAGGATAAACCATTCAGTTGGCCAAAACATGGCTTAATTTCGATCGATCAGCAGCCGAGCAGCGAGAGGTTTCTCTGAACTATTAAACTCTAACGTCCCTCCCTCAGATTCAGGCCTTCGAGGTAGTGTCCAGAAATGGTAATTGGCAGTAATAAACTTCGGAGGCGTGGACAGGCGGGGGAGCAGCATCCAAATGACTCCTTCAAACTAGTATAATGGAGATGAGCAGTTCTGCCCAAAGAGCGAAGGACTTCCGGAGCGGGTGGGCCGATTTCAGATACGCCAATCCTCTCCAGATGTAGCTAATCCTGGTTTCGCACAAGAACCGCCCCCAAGGCTATTAGTGTCTAAAAACACCTCCAAACCCCCTCAAGGCTACTAATACCCTTATGAGGAAAAACAAATGAAAAACAAAGGAAGGAGCAGGAACCTGAAGAATGTGGTAGTCGTCAGATGGTTGTGACTACAAAGCATCAAACAAATTCCTTCAGAAGATCGCAGCTACTTAACGGCAGAACGCAGGCAATCTCTGGATTGATGGCAGACTGGGCGGGCGCAGTTAGGCAACGAGAAGGGAACAAGGAAAAACAGAGGGTACTAAAGCCACCTATCCGGTTATTCCACGTCTGATCATTTCTCACTCGAGAAACTTCTTGCCCCAGGGTTCCATAAGGGCACATATATGATTGATGAGGCCGAGATGCACTTTCGTCGGATTCCTTACAATCGAAGAAGGTAAATAATGGGCTAGACATTCACAGTATGATACTCAGCTAGATATGCAGGCATCTCGGAAAGTGCATTTATAGGCTGCTACGTTCCGACCACGGCGCGTAATTGAAATCGACAGTCTGGAATGTTAAAGGAAGATCGCGTTTCTTACTCCCCATCTCAGATGGTGGATTATAGGGGTTCCATATAGACGACAAGGGTTGAGTAACTCGACTGTGAACAAAAAAGCACAAAAAACATGCCACCTGCCCTAGATAGAACCCCATTTCGATCCCAGTTTGTACGTGCCCAATCAACTCTATCTCCAAAACTACGCCCTCATATGCACGGCTGATTCACCGATAAGATTTCTACGATCGTACAAGTGGCGATTATCATGCTTTTTCGTCCTGCAATCTCATTTTTCACTGGAAGTCGGTCATTAGGGGCGGAGTCTGGAAAAAAGGCGGAGCCACTGGAGGCGGAGTCACTGGAAAAAAGGAGGAGCCACTGAACCTATATTGCGCTACAGCGCCCCTCCCATAGAATTTTTTGCCGGTACAAGGTTGTTCGTCGCGGACCACTCTAACCTCCTGACGCCATATTTTCAACTTCGATACCTGATCGCGGACCGTGCCTTTAACTGTAGTTACGGTAGGCATGCTGCGGCCTATATTTTGCGAAGGAAAGCCTTTCAGCTTCAGCCTAAACCTATCATCCACCCCCCCTCCCCCTTACCCTGCTCGACGACAGATTCCAGGGAAAAACATGAGAGTTCTTGGAAAACTTTGAAAAGGTGGTAGAAGGTGGAAGAATTCATGAAGATTGTATGTAGGATGAGAAGAATTGGCGGAGGGGTGGGTGGTACTAAAAAAGAAATTCTAGGTTGGGTTGTATTCCGCGTATTCACACAGAGGCAGGTCATCCTCCGCCTTAATAGGTCCAAAACTGTTTCGGAGGACGAAAATCTCTGATTGAGTCCGAAACTTTCGAGTTATTCTAAAGGAATAAATAAAATAAACATGAGTCAAAGTATAAAATGATGTGGTAAAAATTCAAATTTGTATCGAAGTAGTTAGCACTTGTGGGATTTTGGCTGCTGTTGTTTGATCTGTAGCGGAACTGAACCTTTGTATTTCCATGAAATCTTGGTAACATTGAAAAGTCCCAGTTCAGGAGGTTCATCAAAAAGGACCTGCTAGTTGGGTCCAATACGGACGTGGAACAGAAACAAGCGGTCATAAGCCTGAGTCGAATGAAGTCCAAATCAGCCGAGCTTTTATACCCTGCTGGGTCCGCTAAAAAGGACCAGACTTGCGTGGGAGG
>MU941062.1:0-11396 GCA_036418165.1 Cooperia oncophora
ACAAAAGATCGTCCAAGTCTCAAGCGCAAAATGCGGAAGAATCATGGGAGGCGTCGGGCTGAATAATGCAATAGCCGCGGCAGAGGCAAATTGTTGTCGTGGTCAACCACGTGACGTAGCTAAACACCGGCCAGTGCCATGATCCATTAGCGCATCTCGAAGGTCCTAAGCCCTTCCTTACATGTGCTGAATATTCTACGAAAACACTCAACGACAGCTAAGATAGCCTCTTCTTGAATAACAAAAATAGAAAGTGCTTCTCCCGAATTTTCGGAATTTTCGTCGTCGATGAGAGGCCTCTCAGAGTGTTGCCATGCTTTCGACTTCCTTTCAGACAAATCCCACTAATGAATTCACTAAAGAGGGCGTAAGGGTCACGGTTTTGGTTTATGACGGGAGATTTCGTCCCAAAGCGTGTTCGGCTTGCAAAAAAACGGGCCTCAAATAGGGTAGCTCAATCATGTCACAAGAATTCTGGGTTATGGCCTGAAGTCTCAACCTCAGACGGCACACAAACCGATCCTCAGGTTTTTTCGGGCGAGTAGACAACCTATTAAGCTTGAGAGTGCGTTTATGCTTCGCAATTCGGTCGCTCTGATCTCGCGTGTGCTTTAGTCGCGTGCCCAGATCTTCAATGTTCTCCTCCTTTGGTATGCTTGGTCACAATAAGCGACGGGAAAATGCCTCTGGACCCTCTTGGCAAGGGAATACTCAGCTGACAGATTCCTTATGACCTGCGACCGACGAAGATCACTCGCTAGCGGCTGAATCTCTGACCGCGCGACCGAATCGCAAGCAGGATCAGGGCGAACAAATCGCGAAGTATGAACGGTCACGGATTATGCTAGGCTCGAGCGTGCGCAAGAGGAGGATTGCAAGCTTGTCGCCAAGGCCTGGCCCGCTGGCCTAAATCATTAGTTCCCCTGTGATGATGCTGTTGAGCTTTCTCGCTCCTCATTTTCTCGCCTATTTCCCGCGCTCTTGAGGGCATCGTAGGTCCTCGCGTCCTGCAGCTGATTTTCACCGTTTTGTGCTCGTCCAGTGATCATGATCAACTTCGAGAAGGAGGGCGTCATGGGGGCCGCTCCTTCCTCTGTTTCTTCCCTCTTTAGGAAGTCAACTAAGTTGTTTTTTAGACAGTCGCGAAACATGCTTTGGAGTGCAATTTGCCTCAACAAGGGGGTCGGGCGGGGGAGGAGACTATGAAGAATTCAGTGTTTTCATCCTCCCGGAAGGGCATGCTACTGAACCACATGTTCTAGAAGGATGGAGCACTTCTTTGTACTGGGCGAGGCCTCACCTCTAGACCACGAGCGTCTTAAGGGGCACTTCTAGCCGTTACACCAGCTCCGAAGGCTTCTTACTGGTTACCTATGACGTTGCTAAATCAGGTTGTAATTAGACAGCGCTGAAAGCTAACTCATTCCGAAAAGGACTATTTGTCACCTACTTCGGCGATGTAGGAGAGTAAAGTTCATTATTAGACGAGAAATAATTCTGCGGAATGGAAAAACATGACACAAAAAATAGCAGACAATGACCAAAGTAAGGAACTTGCGTGAAGTGAACAACACTTGCGACTTCAAGAACGTCTGAAGGGTGTGACGTCAAAGAAAAGTAATAAGGCCTGAGGTCCTCATGTCCAGTTCTAAGACCTATAGCATCGGTGGTGCCCCTGAATTGTTCCATATCTTGGTTTCAGCTGTACGGAGAGGCACCGAATAATATTGTTAATTGTGGTTAATTTATTTTCCATTAAGCTAAGGTCAGCTGTGTTTTCCAGATATCTCTAAAGCAGGGAACAGTGGGAACATCTAAGTTTGGTCCCTATGAGCCACCGCGTTCAGCCCATGGGCTACTTCTGCCCTGTTAGGTTTTTAATAAATCTAGATGGTCAACGCTGCAATTCAAGAAGGAAGAAAGTGGTAGGAATAGTGGTCATGGGACAGGTTTCCAACATTTGATCCAGGAACATGCTGGATTCCTAGCTAGGGGGCTGAAACGTTAAGTCCAACTCTGAAGCCGCTCTCAAAGCTTTCTGTTATAGTTTGTTTACTTATTTGGGGGATTGTTTAGAGCACTTCTGATGTAATGGCGAGCGGCGCCGGCTAAGATGAGCTCGGTCCGGGGTCAAGTGCAGGCTCTACTGACTCCTAGGCCAATTAATCTGTTCACCCTTCAGCGTTCTAGCCATTAGGCCCTATGTTAATTCCACACGCATCTGGAGTTTGGCAGCGCTAATTCTGCACCGACAAATCCTTGCAAGTCATCTTGAGGGTCATGTCGCCTCCAAAAGACATTGCGATTCTGAATAGAAGCTGATAGCGTGGCGCACCTCAGAAAACAACCGATCAATACGGGAAGCTTTATTTGGTCACTCTCCTCATTTGTCTATTTGTTTATTCATTTGTTTATTTTCAAGACGGAGTTCGCGAGGTCGCGAGGAGCTTATCGCGCGCTCGGGGTCCACCAGAGATGTCCAGAACTAGCTCCCAGATTCTAAACTGGTGCCGGTTCCGTCTGAGAAAGTAAGACCTTATAGAGCGGAAAATTATCTATCAAACAGTTTAGAACAAACAACTTTGGAATCGGAAACAATTGACATTTTCCATATAAAAACTTGTATGAGAAAAAAACGCCATTTTTCATGGGCCAAGCTAATAATTCGCGCAGTTGGCATTTGAATTACCACAAGGGTTTTGAATTGACCTAAAATGCACAGAGCGCTCCAGAAATAGATGTGGACGCAAAATGCTTTATCGTTTATTTTTCGGACGTTTTGAAGAGGTCGATGAAAGTTCCTTGTTGAGGGCTGACAATACGTTCAATTGACTAAACTCGTTGAGGGTTTTATTAAGGTGGTCAGGAAGGCGCTCTGATTGAGAACTAAGAATAGCCTTAGGATAGCCCACACTCATATACTTCTTATCCATGAGACTGAGTAGGCGCAACCTTTGGACATGGCTTACGATGGGTTATTCGTTGGATCTTTCAATATAGGACAACTATCATTTGGTTCAGAGCAGGACAAAGACATGACCTGAATTGTTTCAAAACGAAATTGTCTCATCGAAACTACCGCCACCGCTACATTCAGCTGAAGTTCGCAGCCACGCCCACCGCGTCTTAGGGTTGCGATTGTAGCTTGTACTTTGCGTATTACAAGAAATGAGGAGAGACAGGTAAAGAAAACTATTCAAAGAGCTATGTATATCTATAACAGACATTTATACTATTGTAATCGAATTTCTAGAGACAGGCCATAGTTTGACCCCTTAGCAAAGCAAGATGGTCAGCAGCTGCTCAATGCACTGCATCGCAGCCATGTGGTAGGCCCTACTCCGCCCATGTCATCAGAACGGAAATTTCTTCAGGCCTCGCATAAATGAAATTTTGCATGGAGCCGTAGGATCAATCCGATACTTAGGAAGTGAGAGCATTGAAGTATTTGGAGCGCTACTCTCGCACAAGATCCACGAGGTCAATACCCTTAATCTCGCGAATGCTTTGAGAACAAAAGTTCAACCCTTTCTGACCGAATGGCTCAGAGGATTTTCTGGTATAAGAGACAGAGCGGAGCGGGAACTGCTTATCTGGCTAAGCACGAGCACTAACTGATGCGACTACGCGAGTATTTATGTTCGCATTACTAGAACCCTTTGCTCCGCCCCTGAAGGTTGGAGCTGTAGGGGCATCATTAGCGACGATGATAGTGAAGCACTAAGGGTACAGTAGGCTATTGCCAGCTGTTAGCTACCTATTCGCTACCGTAGCCACTATACAGTAACCTATAACGATAGTTCTAGGACTGGAAGAATTGCGGACTTGTCTCATAAATGGGACGAGGCACATATTGGTCACGAGCAAAACTGTTCGTTAAGCTCGACGCTCGCCCTCCACCCCTCACCCCCCTCTCCTTCACGTCTTCTTCGAGTACGATCTTCTTCCATCCACCAAGTTTTATCAACTTCCCACCACTCCTACGAATTTTTTTTCCGAAAATTCCTCCGCTTTTTCCTAAGAGGATTCGCACTAGACGGGAGAAAATATGGCGCACTTGATACAGGAAAAACCTAGAAGAAGACAAAGACAACCCTCCCCTCTCCTCCAGTGGCCGGCAAAATGAGAATCCCCGTCTGGGAATCCCCAACAACGAGCTCTGTACCCAGCCTCACCCAGTTTATCCCTAAAAAATCCAGAAAGTGCTGTCCACCTCGGAAAGGGTCATTCTCTAGCAAGACATAGTCACATCATGTTCTGATGCGGCAAAAGCTCAGCATCAGTGACAGAGCATTCTCTGATGCTGACGGAGCCCTGTTAGTGCATTTCATGCTGTATCGATGAGAGAGCGCAGGGAAGCAGACATGACGTGGTTTTTTCTCGCTGAAGGGTTGTCCCTCCCGAGGCAGTCAGCGCTGTCCTGAAGCATATTTTCCGACCAAAATCCCCCTAGGATGGTGTTCCTCTGCTCAAAGTGGCGTGAAACCCGCGATGAAAACCTTCTTTTTTCATTGCTGCGAAGTCTGCAATTACGACTCTTACAGCGGCTGTGAACGGAAAATGCATGCTATAGAACAATTCATGTGTGAATCTTAGTTATACTTTACCGCTTGATATATGCCTCATCCTAACAGAACGGGCTATCCACTGGTGTTCAGAGAACCGGGCACTTCTTCACAGCTGTTTGCAAATCCAATAGACGTGGCGCCCAAGCCGCTGGTGAGGTAAGCACGTTTGTCTGATGAGGTTTTCCGATGAGAGTGCAAAATGTGACAGAAAAAGCTTTGCACTCTACATAACGAGAGGTGGCGATGGGAGCGAAATGGATGTTGCATCGCTTGAGGGATGACGAATTTTGTCACGGGGTCAGCTTGGACGGGTCAGCTTAGAAGTGGGCTATGTGGAAATGCAATAATATTCACTAAAATAACAGAAAGTTAGGATGGAAGGGCGACGAATAACTTGGATGGGCGGGGCTATCAGGATGGGTGGGGATATCGCGTCGAGACAAAGTGCCAGCGGTCCAATAATCACGTTAAGAAATCCTGACAAGTGTTGCCCCTCCAAGGAATTGACGTTTCTTGACACCGCAATTTGATTTAACTGTTTGCGAGTTTTTCGTTTTTCTAAATGCAGCTTTCATAATTTTGACTATTTTATTTATATTTCTATTATTTTGCCTCCATTATAACGAAGCGGACCTGTAGAGGTAGGACTGCCTAGCGAAACAACCATGACACCAAAAATGCCAAGGTAACTCATAAAGCGGGATGACGGACGAGCCGCCCGAGCCATCGGGTGGGGGAAACTGACAGAATGAAACAACGCTTGCTTCAGCCTCGATCGATGTCCTTTTCATTTGAAATCGTGGCGTTTTTGACATGGGCGAATTTACGCGGCGACAACGTACCTATCGGAGGCCGATGTTTGATTGCTTCTCAGTCGCCTGGTACCACTTACCGACACCTGGAGGGCACCTATTTACTTGAGAGCCATTTCAGAGACTTGGAGGGAAAAACGAAGCTATCCACAACAACCCTTTTTGGTTTTATTACCGGTGTGCAATTTTAGTACAACCTGGTCCATAACAAGTTTTCCGAGCGCTTTTTTGCCTCCATCCCGTGCATAACGGCAAGAAGTATTAGGCGGTTAGCACTGCTGGGCTGAAGAAGAAGAAGCTCCGGGTCTGTGAGCCAGTTTCAGGTTACTTTAAGCTTGGATAGACGTTTTTTCGCCCTCGATGGAAAAAACTTCCTGTTAAGAGCACTCCCCAACCTCAAGGTATAAGCGTCTAGAGCTCATGATACGTATTGGATAAGGTAGAAGTTAAGGGCAATATTTTAGTGCTGCCTGAATTGTCCCTTCGCTCTCAAAAGCATCCAGAGAACAACGCAAAAGGAAAATTGAGTTAAGGAAAACTCGAATCGAAGTGAAACCTTTGGCTGAGCAATTGCCTTGATGCTGCCTTGCTAATTGAAACTCTCTATCTTCTATCCCGAACTCCTTGTCAATTATCACTTAGGTTGAGCAAGGCTTTTAGCCCACCGAGGACGATAATTTGGTTAAAGGGTCGATTTAGGATATGCACCTTCACTGGCTCCCCTTCCCTATGCACAGGGCGTAAATAAAAAGAGACAGCTTTTATTCCCTGCGACCATCCTCAGCATTTTCAAGGCGCGATATAACAGACACTTTTTAAACTCTGATTGAACTAATTTCCACCGAAATAGTTCAACAGCGTGTTGTACATTGTCGTGGTACCCGCACAGCCTTCTGGACGAGGGCTTTTCGAATTTCGACGCGAACCTAATTGGTGCCGTGAGTTCAAGCGAGGTCGCGATTTCTTCGGCCACTGTAGACCACCCTGTTGAGCTCCGCTCGGACCCGGTAATCAAGGATGTTTAGGTCAGGTGGCACACTTGAATATTCCGTCTTTTTTTAGGCAACTCACGCCCCTCCGGTCCCATTGGTGGCACCCGATCCCTGTAGCAGTACAAAGTTTCCGAGATGGTACAGGGGATGACATGAAGAGAATTTTCTCCTCGAGTTGCTTGATGTAACCGTCAACGTTCACCTTCAGTCCGTTGTCCACGAAGAAAATATCGGTCTTCTCATTCCGGGTACTTCCGGTCCATACCATCAACCCGCGCCTTGGCGACTGCGGTGAAGATGTATCCTGGACCGTAGCGACCATTCTGGGAGCTGCTCGATGGCTGGACGTCTCCAAGACCCCAAGAGTGCCGGTCTCCAGGTAGCTGTCCATGGGTGACTCCATACTAGAAGTTTCGCAGCTGTTTGGAGGTGACGTGAATTCCAAAGGTCTTCTCCAGTCAGGCTGCGACTGGAGATGACATATTTTGGTGTACATGAAGGTGATGGGCGAGAGCCAGCTCCTGCTTATCGAGGAACATCTTGGGTATCTTCCGCCCTGGTACTCGTATCCACGTCTTCTGTCTGGGCTGCGAAAACTTTGCTGATATGTGACTCGGCCGAAGTGTCTTTTTTGCCCTCCCTCCCCTGAATACGTACCCTGGCTCCCCTTCTCTATGTAGATTACCATCGTACACTGGCTCCCCTCCCCTATGTAGATTACCATATCTTGTGGGCACCTTCATTTTTTCGAAGAATTTTTCGAATTTTTCTAAACGGCTGACGAATGAAATAGACGTCGAATGGACACTTTCGAAGGAAATAGGAGGAAAATCTTCTCCCGTGCTTATCTGTGTAGGCCATATACGCACTCAAACTCCACTACGATGCGTTTGTGCATGGCTTATTGCAGAAAGCAAAAAGACAAATTATATTGACTAGCATGAAACAATGCATCCTCTGGTATATGGAGAAGGGAATGGTTGGCGATGACCTGGGAAAATGCAGAAAGTTGCGTGGGAAAGAAAGTGTGCTCCTCAGTAGACAACGGTTCACCAGTTCCGCTGCAGAGTTGTAAGGTGAAGGCGCTAAAGCGAAAAGTTGCTCAAGTGTTGCCTCCTTTTTGAGTGACTCCGCCCGGACTTCGCTCGCGAAGTGTTCGTTCGAGCGAAAAGCAATGGCAGTGGACCATTAGTGAGAAATGGAAGCTCCATTGTCGCCTGCTGTACCGAAGAGTTCACTGTGAGGAATCAGCAAAATGGATTCGCCCCAACACGCGGCTTTTTTCGCCTTGTACTCGTAAAATTACATGCGGCTTGGGGACTAGGAACTGCTATTAAGAGAACAGAACTTTGTTCCGACGTTCCTGTTTTGACTATCTGTCTTCGCTGGCGAATCTCCGGAACTTCTCGCCTAATCAGCATTACTAATTTCTATCGAGGCCCTTGATTCAAATGATTTCCAAACCAAACCCGAAATGCAATACATCGGAGCCTTTTTTTTGGTGCGACACCATTTTTACTAATTATCCCGATGAATACGGTTAGCAGCAGAGTGTCCATAACACGATTTAGCCAAGCGCAGACGCATCATTGAGGGAAGTAGGAAAAAAGTAAAATGTCAGTTTTAGAAATGAGAGAGAAGTGGACAAGGAATGGCTGCAGCCAAAGTAGCGTTCAGAGGCGATAAGCTGAGGGATAGCTGCGGCACAGTCCAGTCCAGGTTAAACCTCTTCAGGGAACAACGGAATCTTCGTAGACGAGGGTGTTTAGTGGACCAACTATCTGTCCCAGATGACTTTTGGAATCGAGACGCAATGCTGGAACTATGCTCGACAGCTATACATATAAAGGCGCGACGTCGTGGTAACTTCCCCTCCCCCCACCATTCTCCCTCCTCCAGCGCTCCCACAGGGCGATTATCATGCATGCTGTTTCCCCCCTTCTTCATTTGATCTCTTACCAGCAGAATGACGTCGCTTTAACGCAGATCATAGCGTGCTAAAAGGGCTGTGTGAGGATTGGCCCGAAGACAAACAGATCCATCAAGTCGCTCTTTTCTAAGGAAGAATTTTCCTAGTTTCCTTTCTTAGAAGGAAACAAATTTCGTCAAGGGCAATGTAACCTTGAGAAAAATGAGCTCTTTTGTTAAGTGAATCTGAAGTCAGACTTTGTTTAGGCGCAGGATTCCGTGGAGAGAGCACCAGAGAAAGTGCATTAACGTAATGAGCATGCCCTATCGAACCCGGAAACAGGGATACTTCAAAGTAACATACCTTTTTTCTATTGCACATGAAGTTTCTTGAGTTGATGATCCTTGGGGTCGATTTCAAAGGGGTACAATAGGAACTCAGGTTGCTAAGAGGTTCACGATGACCGAATAACGACCGTTGATTTGAATGACCGCTGAACCATCGAATGTTGTTTTTTGGGAGAACAAAAAACTGCAAAAAAATTACATTACGTGGGAACGGCTGTCTTTCAGGGCCTTTTTGTCCTATTCTGATCGCGACGTGAAAAATTGAAAAATCGGATTAGGCTGCATTGCATGGCTCGCTTTTTGAGAAGTCTGCAAAAACAAGCAAAAAAACCATCTAATCTCCACTTTTTCGTCAAGATTTTGTACAGCGGCCGCAGCACCAAGCCTCAGTCCGAGCTCATATCAAGGCTATAGGCTGCACTTGCAAATGAAAAGTGCGGCCACAAAATAACGAAATACACTCCAAAGCCTTTAGGCTTATGAGCCCTGGCACGGCGAGAGGAGGACGATTTCAAACTCACTGCAATGCTCTGCCCGCGCGGCCATAACCATATAGTGAGCTAGGCTACAAAACCCTCTCGCATCCACTCTATTCAAGAAACCTAGATTCCACCGATGACCACTTCTTCGCCTACTTCTAAGGCATACCTACAGAAAATGCTAAAATTTTCGTGCTTAAAGGACCTCGATTCGAGTGCTGACAATGAGTTGGCGCTAATGACGATTTCACCATAACGACCGTATCGTGTCGAAAAAGAGCACTTCTTCTGTCATGGGCACCGGAATGTTTCATCTCGTGGGTGAATGTATTCCCTAGGAATTATCTCAAAAGTGAAAACGGAGGCGGTATTGTGGCAAGTGAGCACGCTTATTGTGAGCGTGATCCGGGTGTCAGATGCATCGGCTTCCACACGGGTCTTCTTCCGTCAGGGGACGGTAAACTGGTGCCACACTTGCCTAGCAGGCAGAAGTGTTGTAGTAGCAAATGGCACCCTCACCACACGCGTGTTCAAGTCCCGGGTGAGACTCCCGCCCAGGCCAACCAAGCCTTCTACCCTCCGGGGACGGTGAATTGGTACCAGATTCGTCTGGGAGGATAAAACACTGACTTGTACATCGGCTGGCCACCGCAGGTCGCAGGTCGTTGTATAGGCCCATCGCATTCAGTAAGCCACTACGATTCTGAATGGAAGTAGAATGCGTGCCGCATCCCACAAAGGGATTGATCAACGGCGAAGACTTTATCCTTTTTATCTCAAGAATGAAGGTGGAGGGGGTGTAGTGGCAAGAAACACGCTTTCCACACGCGACGACTCACTCCGGGGACGGTAAACTGGTACCAGATTCGTTTGTGAGGATAGCAGTAGTGGCTTGGACACCGACTGGACCTGCAAGTGGTTGTATAGACCACATCGCCCCCAAAATGTCTTTGCTATTTTGAGGGGAAGTAGAATGCGTGCCTCACCCCAAAAGGAGATTGATCCACAGGATGGAGCTCTAACCTTCTCAAGAGTGCTGAGTTCACTAAAAGCGCTTTGTCCCATCCAAACTTCGAAACTGTACCTCATCCTCCTCAGATAAAGCTGCTAACCCTCGAAACTTTGGAGACCTCGGACGCTGGTCGTTCCCTGGATCCTCAGGAACCCTCAAGGCCTGCAGGGGATCCCAGTGCGCCCTAGGGGCAGATGCCTTCTCTTTTGCCTCTCGCCCTGCAGACGAGTCGCCTTTAGCCTAAGCTACTCAGCTAGTGGTGAGAAAAACATGCAGATGAGTAATGGAAATGCGAGAAGAAAACAGCTCAGCGACAGGAGAAATGAGTAGTCCATGAATAAACTAACGTAAATGTAAGAGGAAACGCAGAGATTCATTAGTAACTCATTATGAGAAGCAAACTACGATCAGAGATACCTTGTTTCCCTCGTCAGTTAGCTCGGGGGCTCTGTCGGTAAATTAGGCGAAGAGTGGCAACATTTTTGTGAGTAGCGGGACCAACCCTCTCCATCCCTCCCTGAAACCTGACTTTTCGAAATTCCGACTTCTCTTTGATTAAATTTGTCCTGTTAGATGAGAGACTATGTAGGATGTATGAAGAACTTCGAAATGGAAAGCATCCAATCCCAAAGGATGACTCTTTGAGTGGGCGACGTGACATCTTGAACTTTTGGTCTTGTTGCAGCCATGTAACGCAGACAGGCTGAGGACAGCGGCTACCAAAGCATCAATATGTCCAGGGTACAAGTAGCGAGGCAGGATATGGGCTTTTTCAAGGGGAAAGGGGGACTACGGGATGAAAGAGCCACCTACCATTCGTGAAAAGCTAGATTGTGTGAGGTCACAATGACCAGGAAGGCCATATAGACGAGGGACTGCAGAGCAAAACAGAAGATCGAGCAATAACCAAAGAGGAATCAGGTACAAGTGTCCGTAGGCCGTTTGAGTGCTTCTATTAGGAGGTCCTGGCACGAAAACGCCTGGCACAAACGCTACAGGGTACAACGCAAGCCCGAATGGAGCGTATAGCTTGGACCTCTGCAAACAGGGAGCTACAGGGCTTCTATCAAGCGGAAATTTCGCTCTCTGCGAGGGGTCGTCCAGAGGAGATCCAGGGATTTTTTACCTCATCTCCAGCTGAGCCTTTTAAGGGAGAATTTGAGGAAGAGAGAAGATTAAAGGAGGAAACGATGAGGAGAATAGCAAGGAGAAAGGCTTCTCGGCTGAGAGATATCCTGAGGCGGCAATCGGGTACTTTGTAATAGAACAAAGCGGTA
>MU941067.1:0-17002 GCA_036418165.1 Cooperia oncophora
GGGAAAAAGTAGCAACCTATAACGTTTTTCCCAAAGACAAGCGCAACCCTGTACCTGCTGCGACCAGTTACAACCCCGTAGATTGGCCATTGTGCTTGCTCACATGATGGTCTCACATTTACCAGGAACCCATACGTTCCCAAAGATTTTCAGGGGGAGAACAAGCTTGGAAAAAACAGTAGCAGCAAAATGATTTCACTAACTATGTTTTCTTTAGTGGCATTTGTACGAACCCCCCCCACCCAACCGCTCCCTTACCCTAGCTTGATCGTACCATACTGTTTTTATTTTGTTACGCTGCAAGCTTGGGATGTTATCTATGAAACCGGCCTTTTCCTCGACCTGGAAGCTAGCTAAGGTTCCTCTTTTGGTTTGAATTTTTGTTCACCCGGTATATCCACTGCACAAAATCGGAAATAAGGAACTCTTCTTCTCCTCCAGTTTCTCAAAACTCTCGCCTTCAGCTCCTTCAATACAAGTCCATCTCATGATGTTGATTGTGATCCCTTCTTCCAAAGCTTGGAGCACCATCATTCTCCCTCTCCTTGGAGAATCCTCAGTGGATCTACCCCTCTTACAGCTACTACGGTACTTCATTCACCGTGCTTTGCTGTGGGATCCATGGCGAACTTGCTGTGTTTCAACTGATGAGCTCCCACATTTGAGATGTTCAGTGAAAGGCACGAGTTGCAGTGGAACTTGGCTTGTTGAATCAATCCCGCTTGAAATCCAGCACCAGTACTGCTTGAAATCTGTGCTTGAAATGAGGCATTTCGGCGGTGGAGAGGAGGGAGCATTTTGCACTCTTGCTACTTCTTATCGACGTATCGATCATCTATAGAGCCATTTGAGCTTACAAGAGTAGACAGATTTTACCATGGTAGCTCGACAAACTTGCTCCAACTTCAGAGTTCGCAGGTTTACCAGAGAGAGAGTGTAAACCGAAACTCATGAAGCAGAGGAAGTGCAAAATACTCCCCCCCCCCCCTCCTCCTTCGTCTCCGAAGTGCGCCCTTCAAACTTGAATCGGTTCGGCCTGTATGCGCCACGCATTCCACCATCACTAAGTGTTACCAAGACTTGTTCACTGCCTACAATTCACAGTGTGATGCATGACGTGCCTATCAAATGGCCAGCAAGTGTCCCTGTGAAAAAGCTGGAGCCTCTAACGTTCGAACGCATCTCACCTCATTGTTAACTCGCTTTGTACTGTAGACTGTGGAAACCAGTTCATGTGGAAGACAGTGTTTTCAGCTTCTCAGAAACGTATAGAGCTAAGAAAGGAGAAGGCCTGAATTGCCTGTCCTCCGGGACGGATATATGAGTGATTAAAGGCGGCTCCATCCGTGAACTTTTGACATCTCCGTCATTCGAGCTTGAGTCGTTCACTGTTGTACATGATGTATATGTTACTTCTTCTACACATGTGACTTACTGTTTTCCATATGACGCGCAGTGTAAGAACTGATTCATTTTTTGAAAGAGACAATTTAGTGCCTTTTTTCAGCTCTTCTCGTCAGCAGAAGTTGAATGCTTTAATAAAAACAATAAGCGGCCGGCTTCCCTGAATGTCGATGTGCCGATCTTGTTTTTCCAAGCACTTGCACACTCACTTTGACTCGTCACTCTTTGCCTGGATCTTCAATATAGGGCCCGTTCAGGGGTACATTTTCCGGAATAAGAAGGAACTCCTTCGTCGATCCCCGGAAATCCTCGAAACTTAAGCGGTAACTGAAGAGACGATCTCACTGTGTCAGGCTCGACAACGCTTTGTTTATCTGCTCCTTTGCGAGATGCCCGACTATCTGGCGCCGTCTGAAACCGTCAGCATTCCTCTATCCCCATCAGCACCTCTGTCGTTTATCTCGAAATGAGTGCAGCTCGGTAATAGACCTGCTTGACGTGAGTGATGTGACACATGTGTGCAGTAACGAGGCCGAGGGTGGATGGGGTGGAACTTATAGCAGGCGAGAAAGATGTATTGCGCAAAAATCAATATGGGGAACCAAGCTGGAAATTTGGGGGAATGTAGAAAGTAAATCAAGAAAATCTTTGTATGTAAGAGGAAGACTTAAGGACTAAACGTCTCTGCCAACCAAAGCCTTGAACCTATCTTTCTAAAAAGGTCTGGTGTATTAACATGTATTTGTGCAGTGCTATGTGACAATAATTGAAGGATAAAGTGATAGATAAGACCCTCACCGTCGGTGAATCCCTTTTCTAGGGGTGCAGCTCGCATGCTATCCCCACTCATTGTCAGAATCGTAGTGGCTTATTGAATGCGATGTGAGACTTGCCGATATACAAGTCAGTGTTCTTGTCCTCCCAGGCGAATCTGGTACGAATTTGATGTTAACCGAAAGGTAGAAGGTTCAGGCCTGGGCAGGAGCCGATCCAGCTGCACCGGAAAGCTTCGATGGACTATTTGAGCTTTGATCGAAGCTCTAGAGTCTATTCTTGCCATTGTTAACTTCTTTCCACCTTTGCCCTCAGTTTATTGGTACCGTTATTCTGAAACCCGGGCTGGCGAGGGGCGAAATAGGATATCGGGGCTTTTTTAAGTATGGAATCTTTTCCCGTCTATGCAGGGAGGTAGATCGAAGAACAAGCGGCGGTGAGAAGTAGCAATGGTGCAGTTCAAGCGTTGGGTAGGAAACCTTTCTAGACTTCGGTCCAACCCCCAAGCAGTACGATCAGGGCTGGCGCGACCACCAGCTGTCACGGTTTAGATGGTGTGGATCGTATCGACCAAGCTCCTCGAAGGAAATTTTGGGGTACTGTAAAAGTCTAAAAGTCTTCGCGATCACTACCCTTGTGGGATGTGGCACGTATTCCACTCCCATTCGGGATCATAGTGGCTTATTGAATGCGATGTGGCCTATACAATGACTTGGGGAGGGAGGGAGGCGTCAGCCGAGTGCGCTACTTGTCACTACACTTCCTCCGCCTCAATGCACCACCTCCGCCAAAGCTACAGCCCTTTCTAGTCGAATTCGAAATTACGTCTGTACCTTACATGATCTCCAGGAGTGCAGGCCCAAGCCGACTAGTACCAGGGGTTTCCCGGTACTAGCGGCTTTTCTCGGTTAATTGCAGGCATTTTCTTCAAACAATGCTCATTTGCTTGTCAGGCCTTCTTTACCCTCAGACAATCAGGCTTGGGTGGCTTTTGTGGCCCCGAATCGGTAGAAAAAAGTACGAGATGGCGTAAGGTGCAGACGGCTGAGGACATATTCGGCCTTTCGCAGCGCAAACTCTCCAGCATTCAAAAAAATTGAAGGCGAAGCAATTAGCGAAAAAAAGGGATTATCATCTCAAGCTTACAATAATCAAAGGACCTGCCATTGCCAAAGAGTTCCGCTGCCTGACATCTTGACCCCTGAGTTGGCCCATTAATTTTGACAGATTATCATATCGCTCTTATGACGAAAAACAATGTTATCTGCATATCTCCCGAAAATTTGGAGCAGCTTTTGGAGTTTGAAGGTTCTCTGCTTCATAACAGAGCTGTCATCATAAAAATCGAGTGCAGTGCGCTTGATTGAAATGTGGTTAATATTTTGCTAAGATGTGCCACACACACGCATAGCACATTGAGCATTCAGCATTCCCTCCTGGACTGGAGAAGGTAATTCGGCGGTTTCTTGGTCCAAATATTACTGTCACAATGCTTTTAGGCAAGGTACTTATCATAAGTCTAATATGAGCTTAGCCTTGAGTCCACGAAGATCAGGAACGTCCGGATGTTCTTGTATTTTGTCACAAACGCGAAAGGGAGATTTGCGCTAGACAGGCGTGATGAAAGGATGATTACTGGGCCCTCTCGAATACTCGAGCTCTATGACTTCTACTGCGGGGTCACCCAAGCAAGAATCTGTTCTCCTCACATGCTCTGAGAGGAAATGTTATGCTTTTTTTTACATTTTTATCCTTCTCGTGGGTGAACGGCATTCGGAAATCAAAGCTCTTCCTGCGGAAAAACTGAAACACGATAGGCTCCTTTACACTTGCTTGTCTCGTTTGAGATGGGAGAGTCTGCAGTCTTACACGCCGTCCGGTGGTAATGCCGGTAATCGAGTATACAGGATCTCTGACCAGGGTCTGAGATCAACGGGGATATACTGATGGGCAGGGTTGTATTTCAGTCTCTGAGCAGGAGGGCCGCATTTTATGTGCGGAGAGACACCTGCATTGATGTGAAAGGATGTCGGTGGGCGTCTGAGAAACTGGAAATTTCTATAGTTTCTTGTGTTGTGAGTGGTACCCCCTTCTTCGCTTTCATTCTTCAGGGCCATTCCCATGTGGGGTTCAGGAGCATTATGAGCACATTAGAACTTGGTAAAATGTGTAGAATTCGAAAAGCTGCTCTTTATGATCGTGCTACTAATGTGCCCCTATCGCAAGTTTGCTAAGGGTGAGGGGGGGAGGAATATTCTAACGCCTGTCCACATAACTGGTGCAGTTTTGTAAGGTCGTGAAAATCCCTGTAACACAACTGAACGGTACCAAATTCTTTTCTGTATAGAGCTAGGAGCTGGAAAGAAACGATAGCGAGCTAGAGAGTGAAGGATTCCTGACTGAACCCAAGAGTGAAACAACTCAGGGCTGAGTGAGCCAGATCATTTGTGCCAAACTGGCCCCCAGTTTCACAGGAAATGGCTTACCTACCTAGCTTCATAACTTTCTTCGAGCACCCCCATACCCCCACAAAACATCGACTCGCTAATACCCTTCCTCATCAGGAATCGTGGATTTCCTACCGAATACTGAGGGGATGAGGGTTCAAGTCTTGCCCGAGGTCTAACTTTTGCCCATAACTTAGCTCTCTTGCAAATACCTGGGTTTTCTTTTCATTTTTGGCAGTAGCACTGCTCGGAAAATAGTGACAGCTTACTTTACCTTGGAGAGACCTATAAGTAAATTGACATAGCATTTTGCGGACCGAATACGTGCCCTGGTTCTCTAGGCTCCAATTCTGCTCTGCAAAAACACACTGCAGAGAGGAAGCATCGACTTCATTATCTTGCTCCTCTCCTTCTCAGCTGCAGTCACGATTTTTCATGGTAAATTGGGTTGGCTAAGGGCAGTTGATCAGCATTGCCATCGCCCGAAGTGCCATTTCCTGAGAGAGGCTGCCTTATTCATTGGGTGGCTTGTGTTTTGCGTTGCTTAGCTCATATTTTTACTGGTTCTGCCTTAGAACGAATTTAGGAATTGCTATCCCTGAGAGTTGAGTTCGGATGCGTTTTTTTTTGCTTTGACATTAGTATGACTAGTAACTAGGAAGCAATCTTGTTTGCTGTGAATGCTAGAGGGAGCTAGGTTTGGCGGAACTATTCTATTCTCCACCAATCGTTGAGGGGCAAGCGACTACAGTTGGTGGAAAAGGGGCTGGCGCTACGCTGAAACTCAACCAACCCTAGACACAGACCTAAACATCCGAAGTAAATAAGAGCCGCTTAGTCATTTTCTCCCTCTCGAGGACAACTCTCGTTTCTCCGTAAGGAGAATGTTTTTTCACCAAGTATGGGAGTGTCATTGAGTGATTGCATGCCCTTTTAGATTAGCCTGGCATTTTCTGATTCTTATGACTGCTCGATTCAACCCAACTTTCCCGCGAACAAACGCTCTGCAGCCTCTTCCTGGAAGCAATTAGGCTTCTCAGTATTAATCATCCTCATTCTAAAAGCCCTCTGATATCATTAAATAGACTGCTGGTAAGGATTAGGCAGCTGTCATAGTCCGAAGCAGCTTCGAAAACCTACAGAGAACCCTCAAACCTGCACCGGTCCAACCTTCCCTGGTATTCAAAGCTTAAGGGCCAAATTCAGAAAGGTCCTCCTTAATTCCTGAGTCGGCCAGACTTGGCACAGGCGCAATTCCTCGTTGAACTGCGTTTCGCTTCTACCCTCTGATGGGAACAGGCGCTTCGCAACGAAGAAGCCCTTTGTTGTAAGACAACTTACGGCAAAGTCAAAGTACGAATTATGCCTTCCAGGGGAACTTTCATGCTTTGGGCTGGCCGCTACAATTCAGCAGCCATATTTCGGATTAGCCAGTGATTGTGTTTTTGGGTGATCAAGTTTGTCCTCCTCAACTTTTGGGCAAAAATTTCCTAGCTTTTCAGTCTCACTGTTCCAAAGATCACGCACCGTCCTGTAGTGAACCCGATGAACAGATTCCTTCCTTAGTCTTTGATTTCTTTCCGCAGCCAGTGGTCTCGAAATTGAGTGGTAATGCTGCTAGAGGTGTGCCATCAAGATCGGTCCTCGCCCATCAAGATGGAACCAGCCCCTTTCCCTCTCAATTCACAAGCATTGCACGGCAGGAGGGTCCTCGCTCATCTGTTAGCTGTTGGCTGGCGCTGTTCAGTGGTTTTTGCTTCTGTTTGTCTTTTCCTCTTTTCTCTTCGTCTAACGTCCCCCAGGAACCAAAAGAAAGATTCTATGTTTTTTTTGTTACGGGGCTTTCAATGGTGGTTCTGCTTTTTTTCTTTAAACTGTGATTCGACGTAACATCACCGCGCTGCTCCGATTTATCCTTTAAAATCTGAGCACCGCCGATGAACTTACGGATTTTTTACGGAAAAAGCACAAGTGCGTTTTTATAAGGTCTATATCTGACAATTTGTTGCAATGGTGAACAATTCGATTTGAAGGTGAGCGCCGAAGGTGGAACGTGTCGTCGCTTGGACCATTCATTTCATGCACACCAATGTCTCGTTTGGGAAGCCGTCCATTTTTGTCCGTCCCGACATATCCCTACACCGTAAAACCCTCCACATTGGGCCGCGTCTCTCTCCGATATTATTGTCGGCAGACGAGTTCTTACATATTTAGTTTCTCTTCCTTCTAAGTAGAGATCCTGGGCGTGATCTGAGTGCACAGTTAGCTGCTTTTTGCACGAAGTTTCTCGGCTGCCTGATTCTCGAAGTTAAAGTCCTCAGTGATTTTTGAAGGTTATTGCATCATTCAATTAGGGCAAGACTAGCATGTTAAATTTTATGGCAGTTTGGCCGGGTGAGTGCTAAACATAGGCCGTCTAAAGGAGACGGGAATTGCCTTTAAGCTTCTAAGAAATAAAGGAGTTACGCACAGAACGTCGTACATCGCACATGAAGGTCCAGCTATCTAAATATAAGCTTCTTGTTGTTACACTCCAGGCAGATCGCTACGTGCGGCAAATTGTGGGGATCCTCGTGCTGGGGGTTGGGATTGACGTAAGCCTCGAGGGGTAATTCCTCAGGATGTGAGGCTTGCTCCTCCGTTGAGAATAGCCTGCACTTCGGTATGGTTCTTCTATGGCGCTCGTCCTCTACCCAGATGTAGGACGGAATGCGAGTTTGAGAATGTCATATTTCGGTTGTTATCTCCAGCATCCTATGGGCTGGCATTTGTGTGTTACGCTTCACTCAAAGTGAGGTGCGGTCTATTGATCGCCACGACTTCTTAGTTCCGGTATCTAGAAACCGCCAGCTTAGGATGCAAGCCCTCGGGGGCGTTTTTACGCGATCTGACCTGGTTACCGAAATTTTTTCTTCGGACCTATGATGGGGCCAATCCGAATCATCGAACTCTGGTCGCTCACGCGACGGAGAGGTCACTGTTAGGGGAACAAACAGCCGCTTGGAAAGCCCCATATCAGTGTAATTTGGTTTGCCGTTGGGTGGGATACACAGCTTGGCCTGGGTAAAATTTTGGCGATGGTTGGTTTCCCCGTTTCGCTTCGCGCTCATCTGTCATCCCCTTTGTTGACGGAGTTTGCAATGGGCAACCAATGGAGTTTTCCTTCTAAATTTCTTGATGCGAGCCTGCCCGCTCTCCCTCGCGTGTCGTGATAAAGGTCGGCAGATTTCAATCTAAACAATGGCTAAAAAGCATCATGTAAAATCGATGAGAAATAGGATGGCAGAGGGGGTGGGGATGATTTTGCTGGAGAAGGGAAGGGAAGATATGGACTAAGGGCTCGTAGTTTCAGGTAGTCCAGGCAGCACTCATACCTGGCTGGCGAGCAGAATCTAGAAATTAGCTACATAGGCGGACTAGGGACCTGAGGCGGCATAGGCGCGAGGGGTATCGCGTGAACCATTTCCAGCTCTTTCGCAACCTTGATCAAATTGTTGAGATGGTGCCGTCGTGGACCGTTGTAGCCTCTGTAGAATACGGGTGGGATTTTGAACAGCTTGTGAGGTTATCAGTATGCCTTAGCAGCTACTTAACATACACTTACAGACTTAACAGCTTCCTTTCCTAGTGTTTTAGTTCCTCAATGGAGCGCACTCAGAGTAATACATGCCTTTTGTTCCGGCTTCCGTCTAAGGGCACGTGGCGAAGCGGAAACTGAGGCTACCATTGGACGCCCTAAAACCGCTTTCCCATAAAGCCCCACGCACTACCATCGTGGACTCCAAGATAGATGTATTCTTCATCTCCCCTGTATTATATCACGGTAGAACAGCGAACTTTCATTTGCCAATTAATTTGCTTAATCGTGCTAATCTTTTTTCAGCCATGAGGCGAGTCCGTACCTCTTCTGTGCAGAGGATTTCCAAAGGGTTCTAGTGCATGAAAAGTACGCAGTCCCATACGGAGGCTGAGAAACTCCGGGTGTGTGGCCGATTTTTCACACAAGGAGTATGCGGGGAAGCTTTTTCTGGCATAAGGAATCCTCGGATCGGACTCAAGCTGAGCTCCATTCCCAGAGGATTAGGCGAAAAAGCTTAGATTAGCTTCGGAAGGAGATACGGCAGAAGGGCTCTCGTTCAGTTAACGAAATTCCCTCGCCGACATCTATATGAAAAAAAAAAAAAAAAACAAAAAAAAAAAAAAAACTAAAAAAATATTAGCCGAAAAGGGACTGAGTAGTAAAACTAAGGTCGGCGCTTATTGGCTTTCCGCCAGCCTGATTCATGGGAAGTTTCAGTGTAGGGTGTGCATAGCAGACGATCGTTAGAATGGTTCATGCACAATAAGCATTAATCATTTAAAGCACAGAATCAGGTGACTCATCGCTCGGTTGATAGTGTGCTGATGACGTTTGTTGCCTTGCTGCATTTGCTACAGCACTCACTCAAGACATCGCTCTTCGCTTTTGAACAAAGAGGGTCTTGATAAACGATCGTTTTGGAGGAATCTTACTGCATTTGTTTGTGTCGCGCGGCAAGCACACCTGGCCCACCTTTCTCTTTTCGACCTCCAGCTTACGGACACTAATTATCACATTACAGAATCCATTCAAGGGGGGATATTAGAAGCAAGGATTGCGAGGAGCGTCACGAGGGGTCAAGGATGAGGGGTAACGAGACAGGGTTCTGTTTACCACGATGCCATTGGTACGCCTTACCCGGTCGCTACATCACACAACGGAGCGACACCCTGATATATATCTAGACATAGGTAGCGAAAATTAATTTACGTAGGCGAAATTCTATCCCCATTCTCACCATGTCTGCTTTTTTTTCTCGTAGTTTCGTAGCTCTTATTGACACCGACGCCTGCGGTGGTTTGAGGTTGGCAAGAGTGCTTGCTTTAAACTATAGGTGCCGCAAATGCTGACGCCTTTTCATCATACATCTCAAACGCGAGCGCTTCCAACAAGTTTCTTTCACCCTTTCGTCTGGTTATCATCTTGTTGCGTTTTTGGCAACCCATTCAGAGCTTTGAAATGCCCAGTCATATTTCTATTCATGGTACAGTACTCAACTGTTAGACTTGCTGGCGAAGTTTGGGCTGAAGGGGGGGGGGCACTAAACGATGCTCAATGGAGCTTCACAGGCCACCTTGTGAAGAATGGTAAATTCTTGTAACCACAGCGGCTCACTCGTACCGTTTCGCAGTTTCACACGAGTTTACAGGGTTCTCCAAAATGGGCCTTTTGGTAAAATGAACCAGAGAAAGTGCAGGATGTCCTTCCAAACGAGAGCGCTGAATTATTCTATTATGACGACCGCTGTTTATCACCCCAGTTTGCGATGCTAAAGTTATCGCTTGATTGGAGAGTCAGAGGCAAAGCGCTTTGCTTGCTCGCTTTTGTCTGGACCAGAAAATGAACCTCGAGCATGTCCAAGATGTGAGCCTCCTGTTCAAGTCTCGCTTGGATCCAAGCCCTCCGTCCATTAGCGATGGTTCAATCCACTATTTAATCTCCGCAACTTATTAATCAATACTCACTCGGATTTTTTTGACATGCAGCCTGGTTCAGGGCACATCACCGCTGGGACTCCCCAACAGGGAGTGGTCGTATTCGGTCGCTGGGAGGAGAGTGGGGGGGGGGTCGTATTTGCCTTCTGAGAGAAACTTGCACGGCATTGGGGAAAATTCTCCCTGTTTGTTGACTTTGACGTTTTTTTCACTGCTGGTATTAAACCCTCCCCTCCGCTCCAAGCTCGATGGCATCAGGGGAGTGAACTAAGGGAGGCGGGAGGGGGAAACAAGCCGCCTCTAGGGAGGGTACGTACAGACCCGAACAAAACCCTCAACTAATGATGTGCCCTGGCTTGGTTTCAATCGATTCCCTATCACAATAAATCCCTGCAAGGGATTTTTTCCTGAGTGATCAATGGTGTGCATCTGCCTAATTATACTTGCTCGTTACTCTTTCGTTACTCCCTATAAATCAGGTTTCCCCGCAAAAACCCATGTTGGTTCATTTGAGGAGCGAAAATCAATGCGAAGTTTACTGCAGCCAAAAGCTTCGAAGTACCTCAATATGTAAAGCAACCACAAGAATAAATCAAGCGCCACATTTCAGTTTACCCTTCCATACTTCATTTCTGCGTCCCTAATTTCCCTTTTGAAAAATTACACAGCTTATTTGCGACCTTCGAAATTCGGTTTCAACTATGTTGGACCTTACGCTTCTGCTTTGGACGGTTTTACAGTCTGTTCGCTAGTGTGTTACTGAATTTTGAATATTAGTGAAAGGCAATAGGGGCACGTCACAGGGCATCGTATTTAGTCTGTGGAGAGGGTATTTTCGGTTTTTTTTTTCGCCAAATCGATCATTACCCCTCTCAATGGTGGGCTTGCACTGGTAGCAAAATTTGGCTCCAAGCTACCACAACTCCTCAATATGTCGATAAATATCTAGAAATCATACAAATGTCAATAGAATTAAAAAAAAAAACAACAGAAATGAATGTCTAGAATCAGTAAACAAAAATGTCTAGTGCCTTGGATCTTTATTATTTATTTGGCGGCCTACGTATAATTTGAGGTTCCGCTACACTAACATTATGAAGTTCAGAACTACAGGAGTGTGTGAACGGCCTATTTCCAATCTGTCTTTACTGTCGCATTCCGAATCATGCTGCGAACCCTTGTGTGCGGCGCACTGGGCAGAAGCTCCGCGTGATGGACCTGAGGTGCAGCGAGGTGGCAACGATGTCCAGTGTAGAACTCCAGCCCCAATGACCTCTGTATCTCCTCGCATTGTCTCGGCATCGGTTGACCCAACCCTGGTGCACCTCGGATGCACCACGATGTCAGGAGCTTCTGCTCACGGTATACTTCCAGCACAATATACCTCCTACACTAGCGACTTCCCGTAATTGAAAAGTTCATCGAAGCTTTAACGCGCTAAGTAAGCTGAGCCCCTGTCGATCAGATTTGTAACCCTACCGTCAACTGTCTCCTAGGGCATAAGTAAGCACGGTCAGAAACAAGAACTCAAATAAAACTTCCATTAACGCTTAGCGCAGGAGTTCTAACAAAACTGAGTCTCTCGTCTTCTGAGGGCCAAAAGAGAGAGTCAGCATAGGAACCATTAGAAACTGATTGCAAGTATTCGAAAAACTCCAACACCTCAGATAACTGCCGACCGATCCCGAAGAGAAAGGCTCCATAAACCTGACGACGCTTCTGCATTGCACTTCATTTATAGTTTGTCGTTGCTCCTCCTTTCGTCCCCCTGTACTTCTCGGATAGTAATTTTGAAAGTAAACGTCCCATAGTTTCCTGTCATAGCAAAAGAATTCGATTGAAGTGGACGATCTTTGCAGGAATGGGCCACAAAGTCATCTCATAGCATCTCATGCTACTGATTTACTTCCCTCTTTCAAGAGGGAAACTGTAACTCTGTTCCTGGTGAAAAACTAATCGCTATAGAATCTTCTCGGATATCGCAGAGGAATACTCAGTATTAGATTGCTCCGCTTAGAAGAAGACAAATGTTATCGCACGAAGTCATTTCTCACCCTCCTATATCTATCCCTTCACATTTGCTGAAAGAGCGAATTCTCTCTCTCGTTATGGATCGGAAAGGGTTTACACCCTCATTTTAAGAATTATAGGGATATTCTGGTTCGGTTCTTGCTTGAGACCGTACATTTCGCTCATGCTTTTCACCCTTCTATTCCCGAAAATCACGGAGATGGTCTGGTTCGAATCTCGATTGAGGGCATTGCTCATACTCCAGCTCCGCGCCGCGAAGCCATTACGGAATGCTCCAGAACTAGAAGTGGAAATGAGTTTTATAGCAGTTCGCGATGACATTCATCACTCACAGAATGCCAGACAGGTCGTATACTGATTCTTGCACGAACCAAGAAGGCTCGTTCGTTCAACTCATGAACCGACTAAGAACAACCACCAGGGTCGGAATGCGTCGAAGATAAACGTCTTACTCGAGAACCTCGTTACTTTCTTCCCAAGATACCATGGATTGTCCAAATGAAGATCTCCGAGGCTGTGTCTTTGTATGGTTACCGTTGAGCCAAGCTAGAACTGGATGGCTGCCTCGTAGGCTCAAGAAGAGAACGGTTCCGGAAGATAATGTGTGTGGGTGTAGACTCTGGCATCTAGTCAGAGAGGTGGACAAAACCTCTGGATGTGCGCATTGCCTGTATAAGGAGACCCCCTCTCTTGCACTTCCATCCCCTGTAATAGGAATATTTCTGCACTGCTGTAGGTTACCTGCTTCAAGCATATACAGCGATACGGGTGGTGGAAAAACGGTCAATACCCTTTCCCCCATTTTACACACAATCTCCCGAATTCTCTCTCAACTTCCTAGCAACTTTCCCAGTTTTCCTGAAAATTTCCGGCACCCCCCAGAAAAATTCTTACATCGAGCGGGGCCAGAGAGGTTCGCACAATCAATTACCCACCAAAATCATCTATTAGAGTTAGTAGTTATATAACATTTCTGCAGCGGAGTTCTGGATGGATGACATTTGCTCACTGTTGTTGATAGAGTGTTGATAGATTTTATCGACAGCGTATAAATCATCCAGGAAAACAAAGCTGTTCGACTCCATCTTAACCTCCGTAATACCTCACAAAAACTCCTCACCTTTGTTTTTGCTTAGCGCTACTACCTTTTGTCTGGGTTTTCTGGGAATCAATGAAGTTGAATCAAGGCGCGTCAGCCAGTGGCTTCTTCAGAGATTCCTTCCTCCTACCTCATCCGTACTGATAAAATGAGCTTGGCAATATTTCTTTTCCAACAACAAAATCTCTAAAAATGTAAAAAATCCGGAACTTCCTCCGGACCTTTTTATTTTTCATCGGGTAAACAATTTCGTGCTCCACTGGGTCAAGGAAAAATTTTCAATCACTCCGCTGTAAGAATCCCATGATGCCTGCAAACGGTAGGGTGCGTTAGAAAGCGCAGCCAAGGATGATTTCCTTACTGATAAAGGCATCCTGAGTGCGCAGCAACTGGCGGGAAAGGCTGTTGTTGGCTATGCTTCCCATTTATTCCCCTTCATACGCCCTATCATTTACAGGGATGGAGACCGTATTTTAGAAAGGATAGAATGGTACGCATAGCCCTCTTTTCAAAAACGACTTCTCGCACCTGGACTTCGAGGCATAATTAGCGAGGTGCGAAGAAACCTCATTAAGCCGATCAGCGAGGTGCGAAGCGACCTCATCAGCCGAGGCACGTCGTGCTCAACTGCAGCTGACCTCACTTCAAGGAAAAGCTATTAAGCTATCCAAATCGGAATAAATCCATTGCAGATTTCGGGGTTTTCGGTAAAGTGGGTAAAAAGATTGCCATATATTTCATATTATTATTATTATTATTATTATTATTATTATTATTATTATTATTATTATTATTATTATTATTACTTAAACAAGGACAAGTGTACAAACTATTATCAATAATTAACAAATGTATTATGCAGTTTTGATTGTGACGAATTGAGTCATTTTTATGCAGTAGCACTCTATTTGGGCACTAGATACTCCCTGCTGATAAAGTTCGTTGAATCTGAAAATAAGTACAGTGTCTTGAGAGGTGCAATGAAGAAAGGGATCTGAAAGGTGTCCTACTTTGCCATTTCCTCAGATATTTTCTCTTTCCTCACCATGTACACCTCTCGCACTGTCTTGGCGTGGGTGTTACTGAAGAGGAAGTTGCCCGGGAGATGGAAAAAGTGTATGGCAAGAAGGGCTCCACGTGGTAAGAAGTTTCTGGTACAGGGGTAACGGTTATGTTGGATCCCGAGCGACGTAGTAGAAAGGTGCCGGCGCGGGGGGAAACTATGTGGTGGTGCAAGCCCTACGTCGTACGAAGGTGCTGGTGCCGGGGAAAAATTGGGTGGCGGTGCTACATACAAAGGAGTGGGGCACGATGTCTGAGGGAACCCTGGAAAGGTTTGAACGGGAATCAAAAATTTTTTAATTTCCTGATAGTTTAGTTTTCACTCGATTTATTCCGATTTCGATAACTCAATGATCTCTCATTGAATGAGGTCACTTCGCACTCGAGCACGATTTCCCCCTGCTTAATGAGGTCGCTTCGCACCTCGTTAATGATGTCTCGCACCTAGGGGCGAGGCATAAGCGAGGCATAATTAACGGAGGTGTGATCGTACCATTTTTATCTAACCCCTGGTATTTAGAAGCAGTTTTTCCGAGATGCTGTTTTTCGAGCTAAATATAGAAAGTGAAAATTTCGAATTTTTATCCGTACCTGCACACTAGGACCACCTCGAAGCTTGGGAACAATGGAATACTCAGTATCATTCAAGTAAGTTTCAACACATGTGTACGTGACCAGTTGAACCGATCTGGGTATTTTGTGAAGCTGCAGGTAGAGCACGCCGTCGTTGTGATAATCACAATGGGGGGGGGTCGTATTAGACCGCAAGGGAGGGGGAGAACGTCGAGCGACAGCAAAATTCTGGGGAAAAACTAGAAAAACCAGAAATTTCTCGGAAAATGCCGGAAAAACTGGAAAAAAGTGGTAGGACGTTGGGAAAGGAGAGTGGGTAGGTAGGACGGGGAAGATGGATAGTCGTATTTCGCAGAAATTCATCACAACACGATGGCGTGCCCTGGCTACAGAGTCCATGGCTAGTTCTCATGCGCTGTTCAGCGATTTTACGACGAGAATCTCGGGGGCTATGGCCATAAAAGCGACCACTGAGTGTTGTGGCATGCCGTAGTACGAAAGCTCCATTATGCAAAATATGATCATGATGGAGACGTATTCCGTGAACAGAAGTGGAAAACATCCTGTTTGAGCTATGGCAAATCTCAAGCCAATATTCTCCCTCAAAATAACACTTCACTGCAGCGCAAATTGAATACTTCAGTCACATTTATGACTTGCGGTTGCTCCCTTCTTCAAGCTGTGACTCTCTTTGATCTCTCAAAATCCTAATGGAGTAGAAGTAAATTTTTTATGAATTCGTTTAAAGGCAGTGTCCGCGATCGTTCGCCATCACAGATAGTGGATTAGGGGTATGGATATAGACGGCAAGGTTTTGAGTAACTCGATAGTGAAGAAAAAAAAAAAAAACATGCCAACTGCCCTAGATAGAACCCCATTTCAAACTCAGTTTGTACGTGCCCAATTGTCTCCATCTCCAAAACTACGCCCCATCCGCAAAGCTAAACCTTATAGGAACTCTGCGACCGCACAAGTGACGATTCTGATGCTTTTTCTTCTGGCAGCTTCGTTTTTTTCTGAAAGGCGGACCTTGAAGGCGGAGTCTGGAGGCGGAGTCACTGGAAAAAAGGAGGCGTCACTGAACCTATATTGCGCTATAGCGCCCCTCCCTTACAATTTTTTGCCGCGAAAGCCTGGTTGCGTACCCGCCCAAGCCGAACAGAAATTTTTTTTCTGACAAGACTGGGCCATGCTTGAGGAACATTTAAGAACTCTTACCTCTCACGGTCAGTTCTTGCGACCGTCTTGATCACCTTTGCATTCCATTTATGGTATTTGATGTGCCTTTCGTAAACAATTCCTCACATTACACGTTGCTTCCTGGTGCTAACTGTCCCAGTAGGTACACTCACGCTCCCTGGACGACGTCAGCAAAAGTTTGATCATTTCTTTTACAATTGTAGTTGGCACCTTATCGTGAAGTCAAAGGCCTGACATGTGGTGTTCCAATTGTCGTTGACATTTTCTGGCAGATTCCTCAGCTGCTTTGTGTAATGGTAATGCTTCACACCACTACAGCAGTCGTGGCACCACGTAGGTAAGAAGGGAACGTCGTCTGGTACGAAGTGGTGTCGTTGGGTTTTTGGAAGAGCCCGAATTCTTTCGCTCATTTCCCACGCCGATTCTTCGCTTCGCCTCCCTACCTCCTAGTTGTGCTCTTGAGGGAGACACGGGAACTTGCTCAGGTGCGTTAAAGGCACTTCCCGCGACTGCACAACATAGGTAGCAGGGTTCAAAAACAGGAGTGCATTGTGCTAGTTGACTTAGTAGTGAAGAAAAAAGTATGAAAAACCGTCCTCAATATGACCCTCCTCCTTGCACTTGATCATGATCATCGGACGAGAGTAGGATGGTCAAGATCAACAGTGATATGCAGAAGGTGACGATACACTGCAAAGCGCGGAGAGAGACGAGAAAATGACAGCACAACGCATTAGTACGACGACACGAGCAATTTAGGCCGGCATGGGCCTCCTTGGGCCTAAAATCGAAGTTTACTGTGCTTTGCGTGCCATTTTCCAAGTTTTGAATGCAGTGCAACCTCTACAATCGCCTACCGGATCATCTGACACATTTAAGAGGTTATAGCCTTAAGTTT
>MU941069.1:0-21278 GCA_036418165.1 Cooperia oncophora
TTGTCATCATCTTCGGTTCTTATTTTGCAGCACCTAAAATGTTATCCGCATAAAGAAATTGCGTTGTTGTATTCCAAAGCGCAATTACAGGACTTGGCAAAAAGCCAAGAGAGCTGCACGCGACCGCGCCGCGCGGATGGTAGCATAAACGTGAGGGCGGTGTAGCAAGGAATTACGACTTTCCCACGGCCCCGTACTCTGACCCCGTGCAGTTTTGGGCGGGGGACCACGACACATCGACAGCTGGGGGGCTGATAGTCTCATACACCCTCAATGTGTTTGAGCGTACCATGTGTCTTTAACCGATAGGTGGAATGGCATGCTTGCTAATTTCCAAATTTCTTCTTTCTCTAAAATTATATATCATACTGTTATAATATTATATTATTATATTATTATAATTATAATTATTATATTATTATAATTTCTCTAAAATTCAAACAAATCAAATTTCCTACTTTTCAGTTGCATTCCATTTTGTTTGTTACTTTGGAAAGTAGGAATCTAGCAAGCTGCTGTCAAAAGTCGTTTCCAGAAGTTTTGCTCACTTACACTCCTTATCCCTGAGCCAGGGTAGGCGTGGCATTTGAACATGGCACGGAACTGGTTACTCGTGTAATATTCCAGTCTATGACAACTGTCATCTTGTTCTGTGTTGGACAAGACACGAAAACAATTTTGTCAGGATGAAAATATCTTACCAGAGGCGTAGACTCCTTCAGGTTAAGTTCAAGGATGCAGCCACACCTACCCGATCTCAGGGATTTCGAGTATAAGAAGGTGCAGCTGGTGCAGCTTCAGGTTTTAGTATAGCTTCTGATCGGTCCTTGTGAATGATTCGCTCCCTACCCCTTATCCTATAAAGGTCCCCAATACGAGTCTCAATCTTGTGTGACTTCTAAGCTGTTTTAGTGAAATCTGCTTTCGCATAAATCATTTAGGCTGACCGTGCTCCAAAAGAGATCAGTAATTAGTCAGAAGAATTAGCAGTGGTCAGGTGCGTGACAACCATAAGAGTTGATTAACTCCAAGCACTTTTTCCTTCGTACCCCATGAAAGACAGTTTATGGGCTGGTGTTTGGTTCATTGGAGCTCTCGAACAAGGTGTTTTAGCACTTGGAGTTCTATGTTCTAGTTCTATGTTCTATGAAGTTTTCTCAAGATTGTCCTTCTGGCAATATTTGTTAAAGACAGCGCCCGCGATGGACTTTGGCAGGTTTCAGGGGTCACATTTGCTAGAACAGGTGGCCAATGAAGCACTAATCAAAAAAAAGCAGGAAAAAGGTGTGGAAGAGCGTGAAATAAGACCCTATGAAATTTAAGGCATGTGGACGAGTTTCGCAAACTTCTGGTGAGTTCTCCAATACACGTCGCCGCCTCGGAACTCTAGAAATTCAGCGTATATCAATGCCAGCAAGCACTGACAACTGTTAACCAATCGGGGCGGGATTAACAGGAAAGGAGGCGTCAGCTCAGCGTTGTTGACTCCGCCCTCGTCAACCAATCGATTTCGAGCCGCGAGAGTCGGATCTTCGCTACGGTTGCGGACTCCGCGTTCGTTTTCAATGCAGAGTTTTTTCACGATGGTTGATCGCGAACGCTGCCTTTAAGCCATAGCTCTGAAATCCAAAGCATTTCATCTCAGCATTTGCAGCGCTGCAGTCTCTAGTCCAGGTTAGCTATGCGCTAGGCGTCTCCGAAAGCAAGAAATCTCCACTGACTTTTGAAGCTATCAATGGTAATACGTTCCATGGTATGTTGACTTGGAAAAGCGCTGCCTGTTTTGTCTGTATGTCATGTGATATCAGCTTGTGTTACAAAAACCCTCGTAGTGTACATATTTCTGTGGAGAAAAAAACCAAGCCGTAAAAAGAGGGGGGTCGTACCGAACCCCCAAAAAGGGGGGGGTCGTACGGGCTCGACCAAAATCCCCAACCAATGATGTGCCCTGGTCGAACTGGAAAATCTGGGTAGATGTTGGGCAGGGGTGGTCGTACCGGGACCCTCTCTCAGTTGGGGGGGGGTCGCACTGAACCCTACCTCGAAGGGGGGGGGGCTCGTACTGACACCACCATTTCACACATCACGATGCTGTACCCTGATTCTACGTTCAGTTGGAATGGATCTTTGAAAAGGACTGTGTCCATACAGTGGCCTGCGGTGCGCTATATAATTCAATGCTTTTGACCTTCCGGCCGCTCTCTCATCCAGTATCTCGTCCCATAAGGGTGGAAGGGTTTAATAGAACGGTCTGGAAGTAAAGCCAGGGCAGAAGCTGGTAAGAAATGTGTCCTAAGAAGGCGCGCGTGGTAAGCGGCATTACTTGTCACTACAGCACATTTCCTTCCTGGGTTCACCTAATCGGCAATTGACCACTTTAGGAGTAACATAAACTCCAGAATTCTCCCTTTAGCACCCTTTACCTCCAGAATTTATGGCATTCCCTACCATGGCCACCTACGAAATTCCTCGTCCACAGTGAACAATTGTCTCAATCCGAAGGCGGAGAAAGCTTACGAAATTCCTTCCAAGAACGATCGGCAACTTGTTGACGGCTTGCTTTGAAGTTCGCTGGAATCTAGTAACATCGGAGGACCTTAGGATCTCCTCGGAAAATTTACTAATTACAAACTTTTATAATTGCCCCCTGTCAGCAAGGGTTTTGTCAGTAGGTCTCCAATAAGTACCCCTGATCCTGGTAGTTGCAAAGCAGATGAGTAACTGGTAGTTTCACAGGTACTCGGACTATCATGAAAAAACTGCTTATTCTTACGTCAATAAGTATTTTTCACATGAGTGATTACAAATCGCCATGAATTCATGCATGAGCGGGCCGAAAGTTGCAATCACCTGGCAGGAACCCCACGGCTAGTTCCGCTGGAGCAAATAGACAATTTGGTAGTGAACCCATGGATATTCCTAGAGCTATTATTATTCCCTCTGGAGCTTTCTCGCGACCACTATTCTAATCGCTGGTCCCGAATAGCAGGCGCGGCTGATAAAGAGCAGAGAATATCCACGATCGCCCAAACAAGCACATGAGGAAGTAGCCTGCTCTAGCAGGTGATGGCTCATCTATGCATGGATGGCGATTTGTGGATCAACAAGCGGAGTTTGGTCTGCAGGCGGAAGAGTGGGTGCGGGCTGTAGCTAAATCGAGGCTGGGTTCAGAAAGTCTATTGCTAGAACGGCACGGTAATGGGGGAAAAGTAAGTTTAGGTTAGTGAGAACCGTTCTTATCAGAAGAACATTATTCCGAACAGACTTTTCTTAATTTTTCTTTTTTTCCTCCCTAAGAGAGGAGAGCTTTCCCTGAGCAGCTCGAGCCTAGAGCAAAACACATTAGCTCTTATTTTTGTTTGCTGTCCCGCTGATCATCGAATTTCTTGAGTGTGAGACAGCAACACTTCTATTTGTCCCTGTCACGTGCCAGTCTCGCCCAGTGGACCACTGTCGCCTGAGGTAAGCTCCTCACATAACTCTCCCGAATAATGTATGATGAAGAAGTTGTTTTGAATGTCGCGTCGTGTTCATTATACATCAAAGGAGTCCAGTCTGTAGCTGTCGTGGGCCAATGTTAGTCTCAAAATCACACAATCTGGGAATACAAGTGGCCCAGCCGGTCTTTGACTACTTGTCCAGAGCAGTTGGGCAGTTGTCGGGGAGCTTTCAGCTGTGTTTGGCCGCGTAGAGAGGAGGGGGGGGGGTCCCCCCCCCCCCCCCCCGTAATGCAGTGCGCGTACGCCAGTTTTAAAGAAACAGGCAAAAGGGTTTGGGGGTTTTTAAAGTGTGCTGAGTCCTGTACAGCGAAACTTGCTTTGTAGAGAACTCGGATATGTAAAAAATAGTACAAAACTTTCATTCATCAAACTAATCCGAAATAACTGGAAATATTAATAAGTCGACATCATCTCGTAAGTGACTAAACAGTACAACTCATACTCTGGTTCGCTGCGGATGATGGGGCGTGTCCGCGATCGCGCTTGGCGCTGAGCCAACCTGTTTTTTTTCGACAAACGACAGGACTACCATATCGTTCGTATCAGACGTTTTCCAGCAGTTGGTCTCCTTTATCGGAATCAGCAATTGGCGGAGCACGAATCTGGCAGCGTCGACAGGGACATGTTCCATCATACGCAACGGAAAACACTGTAGGACATTACGCTCAAATTGCACCATCCCATCACCTCTGCGCGGACCTCAATGCGCGGCGCATCCAAAGTTAGCATGATTGGCGCTAAACAAACCACATCCTGCTCCTGCTCCACCACAGGATACGTTCTACATGTATTTCTGGTTATTCGAACACGCTCGCTTGAAACCGTACACAGAAAACGGACTTTCGAACAGTTCGGAGTGTTCCCCAAATAATCCCCAACGCAATTATCTCTTGAATCCCGGGAACTTCAGAAACAGTTTAAGTAGTTTTTGGAAAGAGGAAATCTCCTAGAACTAGATAGTTGTTTCAGATTCCCAAACTATTGAGGTTCAAGGGAAATATCTTGGTTCAAACCTGTAAAACGCGCTGCAAACTATCCAAAAAACTCCCCAAAAACTCCCCAACGCAAATTTTCTCTATGAATTTGGCGACCTTTATGAACATGTCAGTATGTTTTGGAAAGCTCAAATCTTTCTCTATACGATTGCGTTTTTTCTTTCCCACAGGTCCGCTATTAAGGAAGTTATGGCCCTTTAAAGACACCCTACTTTCCTGAAAATCCGCGCTCCAATCAAACCACCTGCAACCACCTTGCGGATGTGGGTCCTGCCCAGAATCCCTCCCCCGGTACCTCGGCCTTTAATCAGCTGATTTCGGCTGGCTTGCTATCGTTCGTGTTTATTTTGTTATTCTTTTATTATTTATTTTCCGGATTTTCTTGTGTGATATGAGTCTGCTGCTTTAACATATTAGGTTTAGGTTATTAGGTTTAGGATCGATCGATTGGTTCCTGCCGTCGTGCGGAATTGGGAGAAATGCAGAATCTGCAGATTCCGCATTTCTGCATTTCTCCCAATTCCGCGGTTTTTTAATCGATAGACGTATACTCAAAATCCCTGAGATCGGGTAGGCGTGGCTGCATGTTTCAACTTAACCTAAAGGTGTCTATGCTTCTGGTGAGATATTTTCATCTTGACACAATTGTTGTCGTGTCTCTGTCCACACAGAACAAGATGACAGTTGTCCCAGACTGGAATATTCCACGAGTAACCAATTCCGTGCCATGTTCAAATGCCACGCCTACTCTAGCTCAGGGATAAGGAGTGTGTGTATTTCCTTCTTCTGCAAGTTCCGCGTGAAAGTGAATTCCCTTTCAGGTCTCTCTATCATGCTCTCTTCACTTGGAACTTTTCCTGAAAACCTTTCATTGCGTCAACTTAGTCGGCCGTTTCATTCATCCATTCTCAAAAAACTGAATCTTGTCTTTGCAAGTAATTGTCTGCGTGAATAATGTTGTTGAGCCACAATATACTTGCGTTACTCCGCCCATTGCCTACTTTCCAGTACACTCTGTCCAAGTTTCCCTCCCGCTAACCAAAATGACCAGGAAGTAATCTCCCTTCGTGAATACTCATGGTACCAGTTAAAGACACATGGTACGCTCAAACACATTGAGGGTGTATGAGACTATCAGCCCCCCAGCTGTCGATGTGTCGTGGTCCCCCCGCCCAAAACTGCACGGGGTCAGAGTACGGGCCGTGGGAAAGTCGTAATTCCTTGCTACGCCGCCCGTTTTTGCAAACTCACGTTTTTACTAACACCGTCCGCGCGGCGCGGTCGCGTGCAGCTCTCTTGGCTTTTGCCAAGTCCTGTAATTGCGCTTTGGAATACAAGTACAACGCAATTTCTTTATGCGGATAACATTTTAGGTTCTGCAAAATAAGAACTGAAGATGATGACGAGGGCTAGAACTCAAGAGCAACTGTGCTGCTTCTGCAACAGCCCTCGCAGGCCGCGCATTCCCACAAAACATCAAAATAAAAACGGCCCAAGGAGCCGGATCGCAGAAATGCACACGCGATTTTAATTTATTGCGTTTCCTTAGTTTTTTCAATTTTGTTTTATTTACATCTACATTCGTTGTTGTTCATTTCTAGCCTTTGTCATCTTCATCACCTTCTATTCGGACTTTGAAGCATGAGCAATACCTCAAATGTTAGGAAATTGCGTTTTGCTTGTATTGTCATGTTTTATTGTCATGTTCTGTGGGAATGCGCGGCCTCTGAGGGATATTGCAGAAGCACCACAGTTGCTCTTGAGTTCTAGCCCTCGTCATCATCTTCGGTTCTTATTTTGCAGCACCTAAAATGTTATCCGCATAAAGAAATTGCGTTGTATTCCAAAGCGCAATTACAGGACTTGGCAAAAAGCCAAGAGAGCTGCACGCGACCGCGCCGCGCGGATGGTGTTAGCATAAACGTGAGGGCGGTGTAGCAAGGAATTACGACTTTCCCACGGCCCCGTACTCTGACCCCGTGCAGTTTTGGGCGGGGGGACCACGACACATCGACAGCTGGGGGGCTGATAGTCTCATACACCCTCAATGTGTTTGAGCGTACCATGTGTCTTTAACCGATAGGTGGAATGCATGCTTGCTAATTTCCAAATTTCTTCTTTCTCTAAAATTATATATCATACTGTTATAATATTATATTATTATATTATTATAATTATAGTGATTATATTATTATAATTTCTCTAAAATTCAAACAAATCAAATTTGCTACTTTTCAGTTGCATTCCATTTTGTTTGTTACTTTGAAAGTAGGAATCTAGCAAGCTGCTGTCAAAAGTCGTTTCCAGAAGTTTTGCTCACTTACACTCCTTATCCCTGAGCCAGGGTAGGCGTGGCATTTGAACATGGCACGGAACTGGTTACTCGTGTAATATTCCAGTCTATGACAACTGTCATCTTGTTCTGTTGGACAAGACACGAAAACAATTTTGTCAGGATGAAAATATCTTACCAGAGGCGTAGACTCCTTCAGGTTAAGTTCAAGGATGCAGCCACACCTACCCGATCTCAGGGATTTCGAGTATAAGAAGGTGCAGCTGGTGCAGCTTTAGGTTTTAGTATAGCTTCTGATCGGTCCTTGTGAATGATTCGCTCCCTACCCCTTATCCTATAAAGGTCCCCAATACGAGTCTCTCTTGTGTGACTTCTAAGCTGTTTTAGTGAAATCTGCTTTCGCATAAATCATTTAGGCTGACCGTGCTCCAAAAGAGATCAGTAATTAGTCAGAAGAATTAGCAGTGGTCAGGTGCGTGACAACCATAAGAGTTGATTAACTCCAAGCACTTTTTCCTTCGTACCCCATGAAAGACAGTTTATGGGCTGGTGTTTGGTTCATTGGAGCTCTCGAACAAGGTGTTTTAGCACTTGGAGTTCTATGTTCTAGTTCTATGTTCTATGAAGTTTTCTCAAGATTGTCCTTCTGGCAATATTTGTTAAAGACAGCGCCCGCGATGGACTTTGGCAGGTTTCAGGGGTCACATTTGCTAGAACAGGTGGCCAATGAAGCACTAATCAAAAAAAGCAGGAAAAAGGTGTGGAAGAGCGTGAAATAAGACCCTATGAAATTTAAGGCATGTGGACGAGTTTCGCAAACTTCTGGTGAGTTCTCCAATACACGTCGCCGCCTCGGAACTCTAGAAATTCAGCGTATATCAATGCCAGCAAGCACTGATAACTGTTAACCAGTCGGGGCGGGATTAACAGGAAAGGAGGCGTCAGCTCAGCGTTGTTGACTCCGCCCTCGTCAACCAATCGATTTCGAGCCGCGAGAGTCGGATCTTCCGCTGCGGTTGCGGACTCCGCGTTCGTTTTCAATGCAGAGTTTTTTCACGAATGGTTGATCGCGAACGCTGCCTTTAAGAAGCTCTGAAATCCAAAGTATTTCATCTCAAGGCATTTCCCGCATGCCCTGCGACCCTCTTTTGAAGATTCCCCAACCAACAAAGCAACATTTCAAAACTTTCCGTCGAGCGGGGTTTTGCATATATAGGGCACATGAAACAGGAAAAAATAACAAAAAAAATCAGCAACCGGAAAAAATTTTTCCCAACGCCGCAGGTTTCTCGCAAGGGCACATACGATCCCCCCCTCGTGCCCAGCGGAAAAGTACGATCCCCCTATGTGTATACGACAACGATGCTGTACCCTGCGTAGAATAAGCCCCCCCCCCATTCCTCCCCCTCCCAGAAAAAAGGAGAATATCTGCGGCTATGTGACAGGACGATCGTAATTCACCGGCCTAGCGTGCGACGTCGAGCGCGTAAATGACTATGTTTCTAGGTCGTATAGGTGGGCAAAAAGCAGCGAATTACACTTATCTTGACCGTCTCCCATGATCAACAGGGAAAGCTTTTTATGCGTATGGATATGTGAGAAATGTCTAGGGACGAAGTGGGGTAGGGTAGAGTGGGTGTATTGCAGGGCACATCATTCGTTGGGGATTTTGTACGAGCCCGTACGACCCCCTAGTGGTCCCTCCTCATCGAGCTGTCGAGCTTTAGAGTGGGAGGGAGGGTCAGAAGCCAAATACGACCCCCTTCCTCCCAGCAACGAGCAGCTACGACCTCATCCCCGCCTTTCCTGAAACAAGAGAAGTACTATCAAAGAAAAGTTTTCTCAGCCTAAATACGACCTTTTCCCTCTCTTCCAGCGACCAAACACTATCTCCCCTGTTGGGGAATCCCCAACAACGATGTGCCCTAGGGTGAATGCACTTTTGCTTCTGCTGCGACATCGAAGCAGGGATAATGACAGCGGTTTATGGCGCCATCGGCACTCCGCACTTGGAAGGCTGACTTTTGAGGTGGTTCATTGCAAACCTAACCACAGAAAGCCCCTAATTCGAGATTGAGTGAAAGACAAGGGTTTAAGGTGCCCTACTCATAAAAAACTGTCGGTCAAAAGTGATGTTACATGCGCTCTAGCCGAACGAGGCATTTGACTGTAAACGTGAAATCGTGAGTGGAGACCACTGATTGGCTTGCAGATGAATCCACGTACGCTTCTTTACTGTAAACGCTACTGGAACCTACAGACCATGCATAGAGAGGGGGCCTAGTAACGTCGTTGTATGAGAAATCCTTGGCTCAACTTGGCTAGAAAAAAGAGATCTGTTATCTTGCCTAGAACCACCTAAGAATAGGATGCCTTTATCGAGCAGGGAGCTACAAAGAAGATAATTGTTTTACAAAAAGAAACATTCGATTTGAGGAACTGAGAGAGTACACTTTCGCGTTTTTGTCTGTTCTTAAAATCACATGGAAAATTGGGTTAACATTCAAGCGACACTTCAGCGTAAGTAAACCGTGAAAAAAAGGTGAGCCACTAAGAATCTCGTTTCCTCTGAGGTAGGTCTCGCATCCATGAAATATTCTTTTACGTGCGAAATTCGAAGGCATGCCTATGAAGGATTTACGTCAGCATGGTGTTCATAATTCACTCCTGTGGAAAACGCAGAAACGAGAAAAGGAATCTACTTCAAATTGAAAAAAGAATATTAAAGGCAAGGCTCGCGATCATTCGCCATCACAGATATAGGATTAGGGGTTTGCATATAGACGACAAGGTTCTGAGTAACTCGATAGTGAAGAAAAAAGCAGAAAAAAACATGCCAACTTCTTCATAGAACCCCATTTTGAGCCCCACTTTGCACGTGCCCAATTGAATCCACCTCCATCTGCACAGCTGACTCCCTGATAAGAACTCTATGACCGTACAAGTGACGATTTTCATGCTTTTCTGCCATAAACCCTGCCTGGCTCAATTCCATGCTAAGGAAGCCTTCTACCGTAGGCGGCTTATAAATTGGATAAATCGGTGGCTCAGATTAGTCTGGGAGGATGAAAATACTGACGAGTACATCGACTGCCACTCCCTCTCCAGCAACTCGTGTAACTAGATCCCACTGTAGATGCCAAACCAGCCGTCAGTCACTACGAACCTGAGTGAAGGTAGAATGAGTGCCGCATCCCAGAAAGGGCTCATGGAGGAGCGCTGGAGGAACAAGTGGGAGCGTTGCTCTTCACTGCTGACTGAGGCCCAAGTTAAGGGTGAGAAACAGGATGTACCTTTGCCACATGTTGCCACAATCCCTGAGCGTCGCCCCACACCTCTCACGCCTGAGTGTACATGAAATTAAAAATAGTGGCTGTTCCGGAATATTGGTAACCTGATACCCCCATTAATGCGCTCACATGGGCTACTTGACCTTTATCATGCAATGCACATACCAGTATCAAACTGTCCTTACTAAAAAACTACTCGACTAACTTGCTGGAACTGACAGTCTCTGTTCTAAAGATCGATGAAGCAAAATCGGGGGGGGGGGCACACAATATTTTTGTTGAACTTGTGAACCACACTTTAGAAAGTCTTTCTGAGTTCTATTCCCACAAGTGCGTCGACCTGGAAATTATAAGTAGATTACGAAATGACCGCCTTTAGCTTTCTCACAGTTTTTCGGAAGTTTGACGAACACACATCAAACCCAGATTAATTACCGAAAAACCTTTTCAATGACCGAAAAATTCCCCTTTTTAGCGGACAGTGCTGATAGCTGCGATTGCTGAAGCGTGTCAATGGAGCTGGGTGTTACGCGGCGTCAATCCGCTCTTCAGTAATTTTCAAGCTGACAAGCGACCAATATTGGTGAAAACGGGATAGCACTTTAGGCAGCCCCTGACACGCCCCAGCATCCGCAGCGAATAAGGCGATGAAAATTCTAGAGAAGCACATGCCGATTCTATCTATAAAGGGAGTCTTCAGGAAAAACAAAACATCTTTAATTTGAAAACGAAAGTGGAGTCAGTTCAACGGGAAATTTTAACTTGTCTACGTTGAAACCAGCGTCAGACTTAACGCAGGAAATGAAAGAATACTGCGACGAGTTCTTCCAGTTCTCAAGCTGATTTCCGTTTTGGGAAGTCCTAGAAGTGCTTTCATCGATATTCCGTTGAAATAAGTGAGAGAGTCAAAGAACGGTGCTCCGAGACGTTACCTTGCCTCGTCCGACAGGACGACTGGGCCTGCAGTTTCCCGAATCTTGGCACATTGGGTTTTTCCTGTGGAGGCATTTCGTAAAGGGAAGGCTGTTCTACCAGACACTCAGGTTCGAACTCCCTACACCGCCTATCTGCAAGCCTAAGGTCTGCTGACGATCAGCACCTGCGTGTCAAAGGCGCCCTGTTGGTCATACATAGTTGAGGACTGTCTGAAGACAAAAGCCGATTACTTTAAAATTTTGGATACTTTTTAGATGGTCACACTGGACGTTAACAATATTCATAGTTCGAACCGGACAACAAAATTAATATTTCGAATCGATTTCGGAAAGGTAATTCAAGCATTGAAACTACAAGTCCAGTAATTTCGCCCCACCCCGTATACGAAACGGACGAGAGCGCTTTGGCGAGCAAAAATGATTACAGGCGAAGGGCAGAGATAATATGCCTTCCCCGGATTTCTCACGATAATAATGTCTTCCCCGGATTTCCCACGATTCATCGTGGAATTATGTATATCCCTGGCAGAGCCGAGGCGAACGTGCATAAAAAATTTTAGCTGTCCTTTCAAATGCCGATTAGAAGCCCGTACAAATCCAGTGATTTTCGATCCATAGAGTTCTCGCTTTGTGACTTTCGCCAGCTTGGAAAAGAAGGATAGCATTCCTTTTACTGGAAGCGTCACATTTCAAGCCATATTTGCCAGCGATTTCCATATAAAAAGAGTAGTAACCTTACTCATACTCACTTTTACCAAAGCGAAAGTTGCGAAAAAGCTAGCAAAGTGATCCGGGGCGGACTCGAATACTCCAATTCGCAGAACACCTCCGCGCTTTGTTTGGTTTACAAGTGTACTTTCCCATCTACAGAAATAAATTGACCCATTCTGCGCATTGTTACGATTACTTCATAAGAAAAAGGCAGACAAGTGAGCACTACTTACTGCTTACTGCACCACTTCTCTAAATTCCTGCCAATTGTGATAGAATATTTTCCCTGTGGATGAATTTGGCCAGAATAGAGCCCGAGAAAAGCTTGACGTCCCCCAGAATACGAACAGTATGTCCATTTGACTCAAAGCTGCTGGAGCCCGCGTCGTTTTTCTCACATCCAGGAGCGCTCAGGATAAACGAACTACACTTTTGTGGCACAAACGTGACAACGACGTGCAACCGGTGGTTTCAAAAAAGCGTCCTATCACTTAAAGGGCCCTGCTTGTCAGATCCGGCTGATGTTTTGAGGTAATGAATAATTGTGATTAACTGCGACGGAATAAGGAATGGTAAGGCATCTAATGGAAAGGCTAGCGTGATAAGGGAAAAGTGCTGATATCACTTCGATACCAAGGCCTATGAACTCTCGTCCAGGGCACCTCTCACGTTGGGGATTTCCAACTAGGGGATCGTATTCGATCGATGGAGAGAGGGTGGTCATACCCGCTTCCAAAAAAATGTCTTCGGCTAGTCGCTTTTTCGGTTTTTTCTGCCGTGCGTGAGTTACATGCCTACAACTTAATGGCATTGCCTTGGGGAAAAAAGTGATAATAATTTGGTGAAATTTGGGAGCATGGTAGGTATAGAGCACGGGTAAGGGGTCGTGCCAGATGAGGAACTACTGAAGAGGATATTCCCAAAAAATCAACGCCAGGAGATACTCGGCTCCACACTCTCGCGAATAATATTGCAGAATCCAACAAGAAACTTGACTGGAACCTAACAAGAGCGGTTTGTTGTTTCGAGTGGCAAGGCAATTAGCATGTACACATTAAGTTGGAGCACCATGACACACGACATGCATTTGCGAAACGTGCCTTTGAATGTGGTTCTGCTTGTTCAGAAAAACAGTGGCCTCTAAGTTATTTTTGTAATTATATTAAATGCTTAAGGCTCTCATAGAAAGACAATCTTTCCCAGATAAGCCACCCATTTTATTTCACTTGGGTTGGCCTAAGGTGATGGTGTTTCACTTTAACGTGAAATTTGGCGAAGAAGTCAAAGCTCATCCAGTTTGTTTTTGAATGATATATAATTTCCCGCTTCAAAAATCAGTATCATCAGTTTTTTTCCTGTTTCTTGATTTCTGTCGAGCTCCACTTCTTCGAAAAGGAATGTTGTCTCGACATAAATGAGAGTTTTTGACACCACTCCACTTCAAGTGCTTCAAATTTGCTGTGAATGAAACTTCAGAAAAACAGAGCAAACATCGTTACGGAGCGAGGATACTCAGTGAAAAATTTCTGAGAACACTGGTGAGTCATCTGCTCTTCTGCCAATAATTTTGAGTCAGAAAAAAACCTCCCCATGATGCAACTCAATGCCAAGAATCGTAGCGGCATTTTGCATGCAATACTGCCTGCACAATGATTTGCAGATGGTCGGGGAATTGGACAAATCAGCCTTGATAAAAGAGGCTGGTAAGGATTAATAGACTTTGCAGGAACGGCAGGCTTCGTTGGTCCGAGCGAGAAGCGAACCGATGTGAATCTTTGGATAGGGATCCCGAAAAGCAGCCACTTGCCACTATACCATTCCTACGTTTAGTACACTCAAGATCCCTGTGATGCGATAGGCGTGGCTGCGTGCTCGAACTGAACGTGGAGGCGGCTAAGCTTTTCATGAGATGTTTTCAATTTGCAATTTTGTCCTTGTCCTACTCAGAACAAAATAACAGTTGTGTCAAGATGAAATTCTCACGAGTAATCCTATCTATTATGCCGTGTTCAAATGCCAAACCTGCTCCATTTTAGGGATAATGAGTG
This sequence comes from Cooperia oncophora, assembly GCA_036418165.1. Classification (NCBI taxonomy): domain Eukaryota; kingdom Metazoa; phylum Nematoda; class Chromadorea; order Rhabditida; family Trichostrongylidae; genus Cooperia; species Cooperia oncophora. Next base: position 13,773 of record MU941069.1, read on the forward strand.
TAGCTCAATAGACAAGATACAAACATAAGTCCCAAGAGGTTGAGGTATATTCTATACGGTTCCTACCTCTCCCCTCCCACTTGTGTACATAGGGTGCCCTTTGGTAATGCGAACATTTTACAGGGTACTGAGCAGCAACTGCCGGAATGAGCACCATTACCCTATACCTAGTTATCTCTCTAAGGTCCACTGCTCCTTTTAGGGCAGAAATCACGATCAACCAGCACGTTTCTAGGTAGCGTGGTTAGAAACAGAAAAGTATGTGCTAGCTGACTTTCCCGTGAAGAAAGAATGAGAGGAAACCGTCGAACCTTTCTTGTGCCAAGCGAGAGATAGAGAATCGATGTGGATATCAAGCGAGAGGCAGAAATGCAGCGAGAGAGCAAGACAGCAGACAAGACTTCTAATACTGTGGGCGGAGTCACTTGAGCAACCTTCTACCGCCGCTACCTTAATCACTTTCCAACGTGAAACTCCTACAGGGTTGTTCGCTGCAGTCCACACTACCTTTTACAGGAAGAGCTCGGATAATTACAGGTGACCGTGGGCTCTGCTTGGGAGTCTTAGAGAAGTGACTTTGCTCTGAAAATTAGAGCCATACTAGCAAAAAAATAGCAGTAAATAACTTCCGAGTCTTGATGATGGGAAGAGAAGCGTTCAACAATTTTTGACAGGGAAAAGGTGCTGAATGCATATGAGAGCTGCCCGATGTACGTACGAGAAAGCGAAACGGGTTGGTGGACGAAGTGCGTAAAATGAGCATTAGAAAAAGCCACAAAAAGAGAAGTGCACTTCAGCTAGAAGGTAAAGGAAAGTGCAAAGTGGTAAGTAGTAAAGTGTGTGAAAGCATTCTCATGGACAAAAACCGAAAGGCAAAAGAAGAGCATAGTAGAAGTTCTTTGTTCGCACGACTTTCCCTACAATATGCCAAGGTTATTGTGTGCTGTAACCTACGGGTGTGGCAAGAGCGTTGGTGCTGAAGAACTCCATGGACTAACAAATAACGAGCAAACACACCATCCATCGCGTTTGCGTTTCCTCTTTGCTGCCTTTGCCTTTCGTAAATAACGAATGGATCCGTACGGAATACATTCGAACTGCCTGAGTCACTACTGGGCTTCGTGACGGGCTCGCGCTGCTCCCTAGGGCATGTAAGGAACGGAACCTGAACGAATTCTTCTTCACACCTCAGCGCTTTTCGTTTCTTCAATTTTTTTTACAAAATTAGTCATTATTCTCTAGGATTACTCAGCAGGATCTAGCCCCTATTAGCTTAAGGAAGGGAATTTACAATTGTTCTGGTGGTGCAGGATAGTGCCTCACAAAAAAACAACTGGGTTTTTCGTCCGTTTCTGGAGCAGAAATAGCTCCTAAGCGAGTCAACGCATGTTTCTTGGAGTGAATGCGCTACAGTACTCTCAGATTCGTGCAGGAAGTCCTTTGAGTGCCCCTATCCCTTCCCACTGTTGTCTTGTGGAGGATTATCAGTATGTGTACTGAATAGGAGCGTGGACCGGCGGAGAGGTGTGGTGCGCATTGAAGGTACATCCCTTGACTACAGTTCGTGAATAATGAGTCCGAATATGATCTGCAGACACTATTTAACTTTCTTTTCAGGAGTAAAGTGGACAAAACAGCAACGGCGCCTTTAGAGGCGAGCAAGAGGGCAAAGAAGAAAGATGAGGGAACAGAAAGACGAGAAAACGACAAGGGTCGCCTTTACACATCTGAGACTCTTCGAATTGGATTTACAATTGTTCTACTGGTGCAGAGATGTCTCACAAAAGAACTGAGCGTTTTCAGGGCGGTTGGGGGACGGAAAGTAAGCTCTTAGCGAATCAGCGCAAGTTCTTTGGGTAGGAGCCTGCTTCTGGGATACGCGACCAGGCAAACAAGAAATAGTCGAATATCAAAGAGCGAGATGAGCGGCGCTTGTAAGCAGAGGTACAATGAATAAGTGGGAGAACGGAGGATGAGATGAAGAGGAAAGGGACGACTAGGGTCGCGTTCTAGACAGACTAGCGTGTGGCCCTGTATGGTCAACTGACATACATGTTTGTGGTTTCTTTTTATAAACTGGAAGCCACAATGCATCTAGACTCTGGTACCAACAAGTCAGGACTAACGTATGCAATTTTCGAGGGCGACAAGGTGAAATCTGTTAGCAGCGTCCAGGTATATAAATCCACAGCAGAAATCCCAACTCCTCAAAACTTCACCAAGCCGAGCTACAGAGACGCTCCTTAAGGAAGAGATGGGCCTGCAACTCCGAGATAGAAATGCCTAGGCCTGCTGCAAATGAAGCGACTTCCTTTGAGAAGCAACAATAGCAAATGAAATTCGAGTTTTTGCAATAGATTCGAACGCTTGAAAGGATCACGAAGAAATGCTAATGCAAGTGAATGGCACCACACAAGAATATGGACTTTTCGTTGGCTTGGCTAGATCGAAATTGCATGCAGATAAGGGCTAGGATTGAATTTGGTGATTGTGAATCAGTTTTTAGGAATTTTTTATGGCCTCGGTGAGCGTAATAAGTGCTGGTACCCACTGTTCTGATGAATACACTGTTCTGTGGAAGAATGAACTGCCGACTACCGATTTCACTTTCCTCAACCAGCTCAAACAGCTTGGTTCATATCTGACGTGACAAGAAGGGGCCATTGGGCAGCCCTGCTCGGCGGTGAGCAGACCAAGTGGCGTATCATAACTGTTTACAAACGATGTCCCCCAAACTCTTCAAGGACCTCCAATTAACCAGGTCTAAGATAGAAGATGACAGTGGAAGAGAAATTGAGACCCGCGGAGAGTTACTTTGTCTCAGTGACCTAACAAATTGAAAGTAATGACTTGTAAGCAGCGTACAGCATGGGGATGTGCGAAATGTCGGTGTGAGTACGACCCCCCCCCCTTCGAATGGGGTCCAGGCACGACCCCCTCCACCTCCACGGCTTTTTCGCCGACGAGCGATGAGTATATAGTCGGCGGAAAAAGTCGTGCGAAAAAGTTGTCGAGCGGGGGGGGGCATATAAATGTGAAAAACTAATACGACCCCCCCTCCCCAAGAGCAAAAGTTACGACCCTCTCATGGGCTTGGATGACAGCAACGATGCTGAAGCGCCCTGCTTAGTAAGACCTAGCTGCTAAAGCACAGAATTTTTTTGATGTACGGTGTAGTGCAGCTGCACGGTGCGGCTGCAATTTCACAACGCTTAATCCAGTTGTCTGCTTCCCTCCTACTTCCCCATACTCTTCACTTCTGGACTCTGGTAGATTTCCGGACGGACGCTGTGGATCCTGCGCGTTTGTTAAATCCGATGATCTACGCTTTCTGGCACAGGGCCACGCCTAGAAATGTTGAGTGGACGCTGACAGGTCCGCTGGTGGAAGCTGATGGCAGTATGAAATGCATCCTTACGAGTATTCTGTGTTCCGTATTACCATTGGTGATGATCATATGAGCATATGTTGCGTAACTACACTCACGTCCTGCAACCCTATGGGCTGGACGGGCGCGTAGGCCAGTCAAGCTGGCCTTGGTATCCAACAATGTGCCATCCTGAGCCGCTCATCCGCTGGGGAAATCTGGCGCAGCTGCGCTCCAAGACACGCCGCAGTGCTACGCCCTGTCATGCGCGAGCATCATTACTGCACGCCATCGTTGTCGGTGGAGTCTCAGGGGAGTTAGGCAGGCTATGGGGAGCATTACCTTATGCCTAACTTCCACGGACTCTGTCTTACTAGAGTGCATTTCATGAGCTTACCAGAGCTGGCCGTTATTCCATCCCCTTGGTGGCTTTATAATGCTGCTTTTTACAATTTCCTCAGAGCTGTGTACTGGAACGAACGAAAGCAACGAAACGTTGCAAAATGATCTTCCTTGTCGCCGAACTGCGCCGTGTCTCATTTTCGTGTTAGTCAAGACACGACCGGGTGTCAGCGCCGATGGAGCCAGCTTCTAGGAGCTGTTATTTTGTTTTGAGATCTTGATGACTGTTGCAAGTGGCCAATAACTAAATACATCGCCTGGCCCTAGTGGTCGTTTATTGCAACTAGAAGACTTGTCCAAGCTGTCACATCGAAATCCCTGCGCATGTGGTAGGCGTGTCTGCGTTACTGCAAACTAAAACGGTGGCCGTGCTGTTGGATGGGATATTTTTTCAATGTTGACAACAATTGTGCTGATATGTTCTCTGTCCAGCACTGAATACAATGACAAGCGTTCTCGAATTGAAATTTGATTAAGGTGACCCATTCTATGTCATGTTGACATGCCACGCCTACTCCATCTCACGGATAAGGAGTCTGTTTCAGGTCCCTGACAACGACAGGCTGTCGAAAAGTTGAACAATAAACGGTTCCATCATAGGAAACTCGTAAGGCATAACAATACACAGACCTAATCTTGATGCCAAGCTTCCGAGAAATACTCGGATGGAGGACTTACGAGAATACTATGAACAGTTTTCGGTAAGCATGCGCAGGGAACGAGAATCGGAGTAAACAGTGAGGAAAAAACTAAGCTGTAGAGTGAAAATGTATTGAAGTGTTGTGAATGTGTTGCACGACATCATGCTAGAAGCCGGGAAGAGCTAGAACACCCACAATAGCGGAACAACAACAACAACAAAATTGAAAATGGACGAAAACTGGAAGCCCAGAAGCTACAACCTGATTACTGGGTTAGAACCTGATGAAGAACAGAAAACGGGAGAGAAGAGCGCTTTATCCTCTTCTCATGGAGTTCGACATATTCGCTTATCTTTTTAAACAGGCCACCTCAACTCTGGACAGTTGTTCTTAATGAAGTGCAGTCATTTTAGCATGCCTAATGAGTAGACGAAGGGGTATGTGAGGGAGTGCCAAGGAGTGTCACTCCGGAGGTTCGATCGCTCAGAGCCAGATTTATCGAGACAGTGTGGAAACTCACAAGGCACTTGAAAAGTACTGTTTGTATTTAGGATAATGAGGCCTGTGCAACTGGCGCACGATCGATAACGAATAATGGCATTGATTTTACAAATGAAGCGAACGCTTTTCGAGCCATTTCAGGTTTCTGGCAACGATGATTTAGTCGAAACCGAACGTCAAAACGCGCTTACATGTGTTGCACAACCCCCTATTCCTTCGCCAACCCCCCCCCCAATGTTTCTAAGGGTTTTGAAGGTTATAGAAGTACACAGATTTAGTAAACCCGCATCCAGAGGTACCGGAAGCCAATCCCAAGCGGTCTAGCGTTCTCTTCATACATCGATCTATTGGGTCGCCCGAGCTAGTTCAGGAGATCCGGAACAACGTTTCGCGTAAAACTAGCAGAGTTATTTCCAGCTATTTCACCTGGAGCATCACCGCACTCCTACTATGATCCAATCGGGTCCTGATGGAAACGGCACATACCACAACTTGCGACGCTTCTTCACCGCCACCCTTGCCGGACCATATTGAACTTCACCCCTGTTTGTTCCGCTTCGAGAAGGCAGCTGCAGCTCACAACATAGCGTAGTACTTCTCTTGGGCTTGCGATTTGGTAGGATGACGCTTCAGATGGGTTTTTTCGGGCCTTTTGTTCGCCCATGAAATATTATTCAAGTAAAGGGCGCTAATGCTCTGGGAGGGGGGCAGACCTGGCGCTTGTGAGCATACCGAATCTTGTGAACCATATACATAAGAATACTGGAGAGCCTTGTTAACACCCTGTAGACACAATTGCGGAAAGTCAAAAAAGCAAAGATCCAGAGGCACACATTGACAAGCGCTTACATGCGTGGTACCCCCTCTCACCCCTCCCAGCCCCGAAGGATTATTAACGTAAAATAAAGATACACAGTTTGTCTGTCGCTCATTCTGTTGAGTAGAAGCGGTCCTTCGAAGTCAACCTATGTAAATGATGAATAAATTTGTCTTGAAGAGATCCTAAATGAACATCGAGTGAGAGGACCAGCGGTTCTAGTGTCAGTCATCATGACGGAATTACGCATGCGCTTGTTCTCCAAACAATGAACTGGACGCGCATTCATGAGCCGTGATTCAACAAAAAGCACATGACAACAAATGAAGGAGAACCTCTTTTCCATCACTCGTTTGATGGACAGTTTCCTGTTTCCTCATCTCATTTACACGAGAATTCATCAAAAGAGCTCTGAAATACTAAAATTCATGTTCACAAATGCTGGGCAGAAGCCATGTGGATACAAAGGCAAGGGATTTCGTAGGCATGAGATTAAATAGATGAAGGACAGAACAGAAGCAAAGTTCGTTCAGCGACGTAATACAAAAGTTGGTAGACGAATCCTGCTTATTATTCTTAAAGTAAATGTGACCATGAAAAAACGAAAAGGAGAAAACTAAAATATTTCAAGTCCAAGCCTGCGATCATTCATCATTAGAGATAGTAATTGGGGGTTCGCATATTGACGACAAGGTTCTGAGTTCTTGATGAAGAAAAAAAAACAGAAAAAAGAAACACTCCAGCTGCCCTGGAGTGTGCCCATTTGACTCCATTTTCAACACTACGCCCTACTCTGCACGGCTGATTCCACTACAAGAACTCTACAACCGCACAAGTGACGATTTTCACGCTTTTTTTTCGTTCTTGACTGTGAGGTGGGTCTTGAAAGCGGAGTCTGGAAGCGGAGTCACTGGAAAGAAGTAAGCGTCATTGGACCTGCGCTGTAGTACCCCCTTACAATCATTTGCCGCGAAACCGGTACAAGGTTGTTTGTCGCGGACCGCACTATCCTCCAGATGCCATATCCTACACCTGATTGAGCATAAGTTCAAGCTATTCGGAAGGCGCAGTTTGACGACGGGGGCATTCGGCTTTCCATAGACGTGCCGAGCCTATCCAGGTAGCCTTTTCCGAGTTGACACGTTTTATGGATGTGGCTGGACGATGTTACTCGCATGCAATCCGATAGCAGGCGTTACACGAAGATTCGTAAACGGAACTAAGGAAGCAATGTTAGTACAAAATGCCCCCCTGTCGCTAAACAGCGCCTATTCGGAGCTGCTCATTCACTGCTCTACAATGCGTTAGTAGCCCATTCCCCCATTGCCATTTGCCCATTCGTTGATTGAAAGATAAAAACTTTTATATGGCTTATGCGGTATGGTGCCACATAAGCTGTGACGGATGGCCCCGTTTTTTCTTGCGTTCAGCGCATCTGGAAAAGTGCAAAAACAACAATTAACACAATGTCCTGGAGTCCATCGTAAAGAGTATAGGGCTGTTTTGTGAGCGTCTAAAATATTATGAAAGGCTGCTCAGGGTTTGGTGGTTACCGAATGTACAAAGACTCTAGCCTGGCCTTGACAGACGCCATACAAAATGCTGTAGAGATAAGACAAGGGTAATCACGGTAACATGTCCCGCGTTGTTATCCATGAGGAAAGAGGAAATCAGCGGAAAAAACTCAAAATAGCCAGCTGGATGCAAACGCGCAGGGATTGGTTAGGACGCGGAGCGATGTCGGCTATGCTCCCCAGAAGGGGAAGGTAAGGTTAAGA
>MU941077.1:0-16081 GCA_036418165.1 Cooperia oncophora
CCCGGTGTCTGGAGTGCTCTGGAACCGTTTGCGAATTTTTAATTTGGCTCCACCCACCTCGGGGCACGCCCCGCCCACAACGTATGCCTCGCGCTTCTCAACTAATAACCCCTCGCTGATCTTAAACTACTTTTTCCCGGTGTCTGGAGTGCTCTGGAACCGTTTTGCGAATTTTTTAAGTTTGGCTCCACCCACCTCGGGGCAGGCTCCGCCCACAACGGGAGTGCCTCGCACATTCCTACATTTGATCACTTGGGGACCATAATCCACTTTTTGGCACCATCTGCAGTGCTTAAGGACCAAACTACGACTTTTTATACTGGTACCTCGTGCTCAAATGCACGCCCCGCCCACTGTGGGCGGGCCTCAGCACGCCGCAAACATGGTGGACTCTTGCCAGACGTTCATCTTCGTCATGGACTTTTCTGCGATCTCTAAACATTTTCGGGAACCGAGTTACCGACCTTTGTGGGAAGCGCCGCCCATCTCAAGTACGCCCCGCCCATTTCGGGTGTGTCTCCTCCATTTGGTGTGCCAACCCAGTGCTAACCTTATTCCACTTTTCCCGTCTCCGAGCTGCTTTGTAGCCAAGTTATGGTGTTTTTTCAGTGACACGGGAAGCGCCGCCCATCTCAAGTACGCCCCGCCCATTTCGGGTGTGTCTCCTCTGTTTGGTCGGTCAGGCCTTTGTTAACTTCACTGCACTGTTTCCTCATCTCGGGACTGCTCTGGAACCGAGTTATGACTTTTTCAGTGACATCGCTAACTTTCAACGCACCACTGTGGGCGGGGCTTACCATGGGTCATGGGTGCTATTAACATTTTGTCACCATGACCCGACCTCTCCAAGTTCTTCTTCAGGTGCTATGAATTTCGTGACAGACAGACAGACAGACAGACAGACAGACACACACACACACGGACATAGCCGATTATATATAGTAGGAAGGTGATGAGTAACTCGATATTGAAGAAAAAAAAGCAGGAAAAACATGCCAACTGCCCTAGATAGAACCCCATTTTGATCCCAGTTTGTACGTGCCCAGTTAACTCCATCTCCAACATTACGCCTTCATCCGCACAGCTGATTCCCGATAAGAACTCTACGACCGTACAAGTGACGATTTTCATGCTTTTTCGTCCTGCAGCTTCGTTTTTCACTGAAAGGCGGGCCTTGAAGGCGGAGTCTGGAGGCGGAGTCACTGGAAAAAGGAAGCGTCACTGAACCCATACAGTGCGTAACAAAAGTATGTGGACACCTCAAATTTTTGTCCTGCAAAATTGCCTTTGAATTTTGCGATATGAGACCTTTATTGTTGAATTCCTCATAAGCGAAAACATAGGAATACACTACTTCTGAGCACTTTGTGAACAATTATTTATTGTTTTGAAAAAGTTTCTTAATAACAAAAGTATGTGGACACCTGAGGAAGTCCAAAGTTTGGCTCCAGATCTGCAATCCATTTTTATGGTCTCTAGTCCCCATTAACCTGTACTCATGCCTCGTCGTGGTAGTCCTCTCTACGAAGACGAACAAGCTCGGATTCGAGCTTTCAGTGCTGCAGGACACTCGAATAGAGAAATTGCAAGACAGCTTGGACTTTCGGCGACGTGCGTTGGTATATACCTCCAGAATCCTGATGGCTACCACTCAGTACCTGTTTCGAGGCACCCACGATCTTTGTCCGCAAAAGACATCAGAAGAATGGCCTCAAACTCCCCGCTTTCTGTGGCACAGATCCATGCCGCGATGAATCTACCGGTCTCAAAAATGACAATATGGCGCTCTATTCGATCAAGTGAGCACATCACTCGAGAGACCATGAAGAAAGCTCCCTGTCTGATTGCCAAGCACCAGCTGGCGTCGCCAAAGAACGAGCTTGCGCGTTGCAAACATGGCAACGTCGCTGGGGAAAAGGCTAGCAGTATTCATTTGGCGAGGAACATGTTGTAAAAGCGGAAAGGGCCAACATTGTCTCTTCTATGCGCCATTTATTTCTCTTGATTTATCTTCAACTGATAAGAAAAAAAACGTCAATCTCGACACCGGTCCAGTTATGGCGTACTTCAGCATTACTGTGAGAAGACCCTTCTGTCAGCGATTCCGTTGCCGGCCGGGCACGTGTTTCTCGAGACGAAATTTCGGAGGCGCCTTCTTTGATGGTACGGGGTGGTTTTGGAAGCAGAGGAAAGTTGGAGCTTGCCTTCCCATCGTGCTGTATGAACAGTGAGGAATACCAAGGAGTGCTTGAGTCTAACCTCTTGCCTTTTCTGAGCGGGCCACGACGCAGGACACATGTGATGCAGCAGGACAACGCCGCCGTGCATGTTTCAAATTCTACTAGAAAATGGCTCCAACGCAATGGTATCAAAGTGATTGATTGGCCGGCGTGTTCTCCTGACTGCAACCCAACCGAAATCCTGTGGGGATCATGGTTCGACGAATCTACATGAACAGTCGGCAGTACAACAGCGTGCGAGACTTGAAGGAGGCGGTAGTTGCTGCATGGGAGGAAATCGACGAAGACACCATGACAAATCTTGTCCACAGCATGCCAGACAAAATGTTCGATCTACAGCAACTTCACGACCAAGATCTCACCATTCTACAAGGAGATCATCATCGATGTGAAGAGAGGGGTCCGACAGGGCGACACCATCTCGCCCAAGCTCTTCAGCGCCTCTCTCGAGAACGTCATGCGTCAACTGGAATGGGAAGACATGGGAGTGAAGATCGACGGTCGGCAACTACACCATCTCCGCTTTGCTGACGACATCGTTTTGATAACACCAAACATCGAGCAAGCGGAACGAATGCTGGCTGAATTCGACTGCGCGTGTGGAAAAATTGGTCTACGGCTGAATCTAACGTTCATGAGAAACGCAGCATTGGTTTCTGATGCCCTATTCACGCTCAACGGAACTACCATCTCTAAATGCTCTAGATATGTGTACATGGGTCATGAAAAATCTATGATGAATGACCTAGCTCCAGAGCTGAGCAGGAGGAAGCGAGCGGCTTGGGGAGCCTTCAAGAACATCGAGGGAGTAGCGAAGAAGACGAAGAACACCAAGCTCCGTGCCCACCTCTTCGATTCCGCGGTCCTTCCTGCCTTGACTTATGGCCTCAGAGACTTGGACTCTACGAAAGCAGGATGAGCATGCGGTTGGCGTTATTCAACGCGCCATCGAAAGGGCGATGCTCGGAGTTTCCCGCTACACGCAAGTGAGAGAGGGAATCCGGAGCTCCGCACTCCGCCGACGATCGAAGATCAGAGACGCTGCCGTATTTGCCAATTTCGCGAAGATCAGGTGGGTCGGGCACGTCATGCGCTTTGAGGACGACCGTTAGACCAGAGCAGTCACCGACTGGATTCCACGGGATGTCAAGCGAACGCCTGGACGACCGCCTATGCGATGGTCAGACTTCTTCGTGAAAGCTCTGAACGAATGGTATGAAGTTCATCGTGTCCCTCGAGCAGAGAGAGTTCATTGGGCAACTCTTGCACGTTGCAGGGACGAATGGAGACGTTACTGGCGCCCGCTCGAGGAACTCGATGATCAACGGGAGCACAGGTGATACAGGTGATACAGTGGGAGGCAAAGGACACTTTTTCCTCGACTTTTGGTGCGATATAAGTTACACTTTATTGAATTCTGATTGGACATTTTCCACCATCAAATTCAACAACACATTGTACACTATCACAAAACTCCGCCACAGCCTTCTGGACGAACGCCATCGAGAGATTCTGCCACGCGACCGTGATTCGGTGCCTGAGTTCAGCGAGGTCGTTGATTTCTCCGCCACTGTAGACCACCCTGTTGAGCTCCTCCCGAACCCGGTAATCGAGGGGTTTAGGTCAGGTGACACACTTGGATATTCCGTCTTCTTCAGGTTCTCAACGCCCTTCTTTCCAAATAGGCGAGAGTTTTTCCAGAGCCCTTCTATATGTAGTGACACCCACTCCTGTAGCAGTACCAAACTTCCAAAATGGTACAAGCGACGACATGAAGGCAGGATATTCTCCTCGAGTTGGTCGATGTAACGTCAGCGTTCACTTCCAGTCCGGGGTCCACGAAGAAAATATCGGTCTTTCCACTCCAGTAACTTCCGGGCCATAAACCCGTGCCTTGGCAACTGCGGTGAAGATGATATCCTGGACCGTAGCGACGTTGTCGGAGCTGCTCGATGTTGGAGGTCTTCCCAAGAGTGCCTGGTCTCCAGGTAGCTGTCCATGGTGACTCCATACAAGAAGTTTCGCAGCTGTTTGGAGGTGACGTGAATTCCATAAGGCCTTCTCCAGTCAGGCTGCGACTGGAGATGACTTCATATTTTGGTGTACATGAAGGTGATGGGCGAGAGCCAGCTCCTGCTTATCGAGGAACATCTTGGGTATCTTCCGCCCTGGTACTCGTATCCACGTCTTCTGTCTGGGCTGCGAAAATTTTACTGATATGTGACTCGGCCGGTGACTTTTTGCTCCCCCCCCCTCCTTTAGCTGACATTGGTTGAAGTCATGCATAATTGTCGATACAAGGAATCTCTCTATTAATACCGTATTAGTCTCACTTCTGGAACCTGAACGGACACTTTTCAGACCAAATTCTACATCTTTCAGACCAAATCAGATACACTTTTGACATCGGGCAGTTGATTAACAAACCACTTTAGGTACGGTATATTCCTCCCCCCCCCACACCCCGCCGAGTTCCCAGTGCGGTCATGAATTTTCAAAAATCATTTGATGAGTGCTGTTTCTGTGGCTTGTACGAACTTCTGAAGGTTTGATGAGGGTGGGTACGATGGGTGATGTACGATATTCCCGCAACACCCTAGCAATTTTGCAAGAATTCACTTTATCCGGAAACTCTTTATCCGGAAAACACTCTTTATCTGGAAAACTGGCATTGAACGATCGAGCAAAAGAGGACAGGTGAAGCCTCACATAATTTTCCAATTTTCTAGTAATTTTTCGGGAGAAATTTTCTCGAACGACTCCCATCCTCTCAATGACTGATGTGCGACCACCTATTGGATTTCTGCCAGTGATTAGACTTAAAATGGAGCAGATCAGGCATCAGAAACTTTCTTAAGCTTAGTTACGACCCCTCCATCCTCCTTTGTACTTCTCACAACAGGTACTGTGCCCTCATCTAAACAAGGCATACATAGCCGTGTTTCCAGGGCAAAGCACAACAGTTTTGCGATCAGCTGAAACTTTTGAAAGCTCTCCAGAAGTGATTATGTCTGGAACAACCACTGAGAGTGCATCGGTCGTCTATAATGGGAGGAAGACTGGATGGAAGAGTCGCAAATAGGGCAATTTCACTTGGAATTGGGTTCCCTCAATAAAGATGTCTCCTAGCAGAGGCGTTCTCTTCCACTTGCACGGCAATATGTTAACATATATTCGTATTGTATTTTCTTCAGCTAATCGTTAATTCGTTTTTCAGTATTAGGAGGAAGAAAGGCCCAGGTTAAAAAAAGCAAGCAGTGCGAAAAGGAAGCAAAAGATGGAACCACGTCGTGCGCCATATTCTTCTTCCTAATTGTACGGGCCCATGGCAAGGTAGTTATATAAATCACTGCTTTGACCATAGAAAAAAAACAGTATTTCAAGCGACTGCAAAACCCGAAACAATGTCAGAATGTGTTCTCAGAGGGACGTTCCGCGTTTATCTGGCGTTTGATGTGCAGGCCATGGTCAAGCATCACGTTGAGAAAAATTGGTACAACCCTATTCGGAAATGAGTGACCCTCCCCCCCCCCTCTCCACTTCGCTATTGCTTCGCTAAATTTGGCTACTTAAACTGTTTTGATTCTGCTGCGTCTATTTTTTATTTTTTATTCTCGCCTGTTTTAGCGCTAGAGCGCGGCATCTCACCCTGTGCTGCCATCACTTTACCATGAAGATTTTTCGAAACAGAATGTTGGGAAACAACATTTTGCATAGCAGTAAACGAGATTCGTGATCACTCGGCAGCTTGCAAAGTGTAGTTACTACAGTGGTCACGAGAGGGGTGTTACGGCTTCGTTCCAAAAAATAACGATGAAAGAGCGCGAGATTTCAACCTTTCGGGAACCACAGCTTGAGTAGTACAGGGTCGGGGAGAAAACAACAACTATTCTTGAAAGATGGTTTTGCCTTTTTAATGGCACTAGAATTTTCCAGGAAAGTCTATTATTCCAGAAAGTCCGTCGTTGGGGATTCTTTCCGGTTTAACGATGAACATTTCCTGAGAGCTCGAGTTGTTAATTTTTGGTGCCGTAACTTAGGCAGTACGGAACCGAAGTCAAAGCAAAAACAGGTGATGAGAGATGAAGACTTCTCCTTTTTAATGACTCATCAAAATCTCCTGGAAAAGCCCATTATTCTGAGGAACAAGCCGTTGAGGGTTTTTCCCTGTGACGAAGAAGTTAGCTTGCGTGCAAGTTACCACTCTACAGAAGGCCATTACTTTGTTCACACATAACTGCGGGGGAGGTTTAAGAAACATGGAAAATCCACTGCATTTGCTCTTTTCAATATGCCTTGAAATTCTGCTGCAACTCAAGCACCTGCGGGAAATGCTGCTGCAACTTGGAAGAGCTGTAAGTGTGAACGTTTCTATTTCATTTCCCACAACTCCTGCCAGAACCCATGAAACGCCTACAGGACATGTTTTCTGCTTGCAATTAATGTCAGCTTATGGTCAGAGGGATTGATAGGCTCAGCCATGGGGTGGGGTTCCACGACATCCTTCACATCCCTAGTGGCAACTAAGGTAATGTTAGTCCATGAAATAGTTTTCTGAGTCTGATGCCACACTCCCTGTAGTTAGAGCATATGAATCACTTTTGCGGTGATATGCACTTTTTCTCGAGCTATCGCTTTAGTTCTGCTTTCAGCCGTTATCCCTCACACACCTTTCCCAAATCTGTTGAATTCCAAGCTCTCCGAAAAAGGCCTTCCTTCCTGCGAGACAGATTCGACCCCCTCATTGAGGAGTTCTTATCGGATGCTTGACTCTGGTGCAGGCGCCTTCTGTACGTCGGGGTTGATAAATGCATTCTAAGGGAGGGGATCCCCGCCGCTTCCCTCTCCCCGTCACACGACGAAGCAATGCCATCGCATTTTTGCCCACACCTCGACATAGTGGACAGAGCACTTCGCTCACTGTAGAGAGGGAGGTCGTATTTGCCTTCTCGATTTGCAAATATGGAATCCTGCGCTATGAATGAATACTTCGATTTTTCTTGTTTAACGTATGCTGACAGTTGACGACAACTCTCCTCTTTCTCCCACTCCTCGGCAAAATGTTTGAAAAATTTGGTCAGAGTATAAGTGTGGTATGAGCGGGTGGTCGTGCCGGAAGAAAATATTTGGAAGTCGTCGGTAGTACAGACGCTGCGGCTTCTTTCACCACTTCGATACTATACTCTGTTTCGGGGACTTTTTTTATTTTGCTTCCACCTTCAAACTGTTTACCACCGTACGTATTTTAGCTGCCATTTGTGATCACAGGATCTTTCTCCACTAAAATCGGTCAAAAGTTCGGCGACTAACCCTAAGGAGAATAGAAACCGACGAAACTCTTCGAAAATTCGATCAAGGAGTCCAATTAATCTTGTCCTATTTCAGTTGCTGGGCGGATCAACCGCTTGAAGGCGGATGGTTCTTGATAGGAGGAGCATTTCAGTGGTTACGTTCAACTGATTCGATTCTCCAGCGCACCATTTTGCCAAAGGCAGGCCGGCCGCCTCAGAGCACCGTTATCTTCTTTTTCTACTGGCGTATTAACCCCTTATCGCCTAATCAAATTATCGTGCCTATGTGTGGTTATGGGAACAGGGGTCTGATCGATAGCGTCTGCAAGGAGTCGTACAGCTTCTATTCTTATACTTGTTAGTTATAGGGTGGATGGATATAATTGTGCCACTGGTGTAGTTGTTCAAGCGGTAAGTACGGGAAGAAAAGCAGCATTAGGGTAGCTTCTGCTGGGGGCTTTTCTGACTTTTTGGGGCGCAAAAAACCATGCGCACAATGCTTTCCTCATTCCCACTGACGAGTTAGATATGCACGCTATTTTTCATGCGTTGTTATTTCGGTTCGCTGCTCTCATTTTACGTAGTCGCACATTACTGTGAGTAAAAGTTAGAGCTTTAGATAGCATTGTGCTGGGTCTCCCTTTGAATTGTACAATCGGGATTTCCTAGACAGGCGCCCAGGTAGTCTCAAACATTTTCGCCGTCATTGAAGGTGAAGTTACCGCGAGGTCACCGCTTCAGCTGGTCTGTTCTAGAAGGATTTCAGTTCTGACCAGCAGACTAGAGCAGAGCAGACCATTCTGAATAGTCCTTCTCGATTCAGTTGGGAAGTAATCCTTTCAGTCTTCTTCTTTTCCATTCACATCCCTTCTCCCAACCCGTACTCAAATGTATAGTGTTGCATAGAAGAGGTAAAAGACCTACTACATCCGGAGACGATCCATTACTGGCAGTTTCCAGTGCAGGCGAATAACCACTGCCCAGGTGGCCCGGTGGCAGACATAGTGATGGCGGGCGCCCAACACTATTTCGGCAACCAGTTCACCTGCCTTCGGTTCCTTGGTTTAACTTTACAAGTTTGATCATTCTTATGTTTGTACAACTGAATTTTGGTTCTATGAGCTTTACTGACGGAGGTTATATATTGGCACGCTAACCACCACATACGAGATTGATCCTGGAACTTGATCTCACCCAGGGCAACCAAGCCTTCTACTCACCGGGGACTTCACATTGGAACCAGATTCATCTAGGAGGAGAGGACACTGACTTGTACATGGACTGGCTTCCGAAAGTCATTGTACAGACCACATCGCATTCAACTCTACAATTCTGGCTCGGAGTAGAACGCGTTCCGCATCCCAGAAAGGGATTGATCAAGCGGCGCCCAGACTTAGCGTCACTTTCTGAGCCCTTTCTAGCTCGATAAATAAAGAAAGAACAGTAATCATTATCCAATATAGTGGATTTGGCACAAAGTTCATGGCGTTTTGCTCACATGTGCTAACATTTTTTATATGGATAATGGATTGTTTTTCAACGTGTTCGCACTGTTTGATACGATGATTTTTCTGCTCTTGATAGATGATTTTTCTGCTCTATAAGACTGATAGTGATTGTCCTCCCTACCTGAATTCTTGTTTCTGACAGATTTTATTTCGTTAACTATGGAGCTGACGACTGGGCATCAAAAGTGGTTTTGGGACCTAATTTTGCCAATTTATCATCGCTGTCACATTACAGGAGAAGCATCGAAACATGTGATATATAATGATCGAAGAAGCGGTGCCATCTTTATGAGCATTTGAATGTTATGTAGACCTGTAGAGCCTGCCCACTAATTTTCAAAACCATCTTAATCCACTGAGGGCGTGGTTTGATAATGATAAGGAAGCATTCCATGACCTCTAGGGACTCCTCAATCTTTGGAATGAATCTCCGTGAACAAAGTATTTTCGTATGCTCTCAGTTGGAAGCCAAAATAGTGCATTGGTTCGATGCTTGTCTGTGAGGTCGAAATTGAAATCTTCAAATCACTTAAGCTGTTGTAAGCATTCCTAAGTAATACAGCCTCTCGGTCACATACTTACCAATAGGGCTACCGAATAGGGTCTATGCGGTTTCAGCTTTCTAAGTGGAGGTAAGAGAGGCTGTCAAAAATGCTCAATTTCGTCGACCTGACACTCCTGTTTGAGCACTTAACTATTAGTGGAAAGAGAAACTGCAAGAAAATTAAGAAAGACTACCTTGGACCAGAGATTCTCTTCAAAACAGTATAAACTCACTGACAAAACTTTTCATCTTTAGCGCGATATTTCGAGTGAGTAAAAGGCCATCACTTATAGGCCGACCACTACTTCAATGAAAACGCATTTCCAATGAAGCTATGACTATTCCTCTCCTTGTACTGATGACTACTACTCGCCCTTGCAGATCCAGATATATGTCTCATATTAATCAGAAAGAAAGCACTCCTTTTTTCTGAATCTCGCATCCAACTTCGTGCGCCGTTCCGCCTCACGTGATCGCCACTTCTCTGCTACAACTTAACAAGTTGCTGTCTGTCCTCTTCACTTTCACCCTTCCTGGAATTGAAACGCGGATCTTAAGGGCCAGTTGTAGGATTTTTCGGTCCATGAAAAAAATAAAAAAAAAATGCTATGAGTGTTCCAAATTGAATTTACAAGGACTCTAGCGAGCTACGTGCGGTGTGGAACACGTTAAGGTTCTTTCTTATGTTGTCCTGAACAAGTCTTCTGACCGATTTCTCCCAATCACTGGGACGTATTTGATGTGATTTACTGTTTTTTTTGATGCTTTTGATTTCTCATCGAGCTCACAGCCAAAATCCTAACGAATGTGTTCATTCAGCTGACGGCCGCCAAAATCAACGAATGTGTTCATTCAGCTGACGCCGCAGTGATACCGCCTTCTTCATGCCCATAAAATCAAACGACATTTGGTGCAACATATGAAAACTAGTGTTGAGAAATTTCGAACGAGGAGGTCCACATCTCATTCCGAGCTGCAAGTAGTGCGGTTTGGAAAGGGTGAGCCTCAGAATCGTTTACTCTGGGCACCCACCACGAGTAGATTAGATAGAAGATAGATTAAACGAAGGCAAGACCAGTATATGCTGAACGCAATACTGAACTCCCACCAATTTTGAATTTAATGGGCCTGAACATATTCTGGAGAAAATCACATACCGTGGCAAGTGTCCCCTTCATTCTAGGAACACTAGGTATCTTTTACTGAGTACCGCACCATACAAAGCTCAAGGCTATTACCCTGTCTTCTCCCTTTTGGAATTCAGGTCCTATTAGATTGGAAACTTGCCCAGGCTGCAACTTCGTCTGTGGGATGAGTCGACCCTTTAGATCGGAAACGCCCGGCGCTCGTATCACGAGCCCTCATCACATGCCAGTTTTGGCACCAGATCTCGTAGCACATGTATGAGGTGTTCTGGCGAGAGGCGGGTATGGGGTTCATGTTGTTTGAGTTCAAGCTATCGCTCGGGAAAAATCCCTGCAAATTTGAGATGCTCTGACGTCAACGCTGATGGCGCACGGACCAGGTTGTTTCGAGCTAAGCGGTCCTAATAGTATAAGATTAGCTCAGTGAATGTCGATTTTCTTACATCAAATTTATGAAAAAAATGAGAAACTTTCTAATCCGACCTACACTGCCTGATAGATAATTTCGCTCTACAGGACGTAGTGCTCAGTTTTCTATTTCTTCGACTGTCGACGACTCACCAAACACGAGAGCTTTTGACAGCAACTTTTGGTGTCAAAAATACCGTAAATCACCGACTTGGTTCTAGGCCACCAGATGTGGTAACGTGTTCAGAAAATCGAGCAACCCAATATAAAGAAAAATTCAGCGAAATCTGCCCTTGTCAGCTTCTCGTTACTAATTTGAATGACTAATGTTACACATTTCATTTATGATCAGTTAAAGGCAGTTGGCACGATAAACCCCTAAGACGAGTAGGATTAATATGCCTGGCAGGACGGAATTCCGCGACCCTGAGCAGGCGCTGCGTAGCGCCTTTTCCAAGGAAGCTACCCTCATAAGGCCCTATCAAACTACACCGACCCGAACGCCCACCGCGCCCGCCCGCCCACAAATGGACGACCGTACCTGATGCTCGTATTGCTTCATTTGCGAAGTAAAATATGAAGCGAAGGGATTGGTATGAAGCGGCTGCGATGCTGCGTGGATATATGATGACTACATTCATGCAGTGACATGCGTAGCGGTCGCTGGCAAGATGCCAACGGAAAACGCCCTAAATCGCTTTTTCAGTCATTAAGAAGACTTCTATTCGCAGGTTTTTGACCGTTTCACTTCGTTTTTTCGCCATTTCCCACTATATAGCCTTGCTAATTATAGGCCAAGTACCAAATTATCGTGCCAACTGCCTTTATGAGCTAAACACAGGGCCCATTCATTCAATTGGCAGTGCCAGTTTGTAGCCGTTTTGGTGAGGCTCATCTTCTTTTCCTGATCCGACCGACAACAGTTTTCAATTGACTTATGCCGATTTGTGGGTTGCTATGCAACCACATCGTTGTTGGGGGAATCCCCAATGGGGGGGGGGTCGTACTTGGTCGTCAGGAGGGGGAGGGGTCGTATTTTGGGCTGAGAAAAATTTGGCACTGTTTACGACTTTACTGCGCCAGTCCATCGCGAAATTCAGGTACCACTCCTGAGCGAATTTTTCTCTCGTGGGCAGATTTTGCTCAAATGTTGTCTCCTGGGGTAGTTTGACCTCCAGAATACGAATATCACATTCGCTCAGCCCAAAACTTCCTGGCGCCCGCGCCACAGGCGCCAATGATTTGGGGTATTTTGGCGCCGGTGCCCGTGGTGCGGGCGCCAGGAGGTTTCGGGTTGAGCGGATGTGATATTCGTGTTCAGGGGGTCAAACTACCCCTGGAGCAAGTTTTCAGCGAATTTGGTGATTTCGAGTATTTTGGCGCCGGCGCCCGTGGCGCGGGCGCCAGGAGGTTTCGGGTCAAGCGGATGCGATATTCGTGTTCAGCGGGTCGAACTACCCCCGGAGCCAAGTTTTCAGCAAATTCTGCCCACGGAGAAAAAAGTCGGTCAGGAACTGGCCTGATTTCGGATGACATGGGGCAGTGAGTAAAATGGTAAATAGTGGCCAAAATTTATTTTGATAGTTGATTTTTCTCGCTTCATGGACGTTGTAAAGGGAGGGGGGTCGTATTTGATCATTTTTGGGAGGGGGGTCGTATTTACGTTTTGGCGTTGTGGTAGTGGCGGTTGACTTTTGGTGCTTTTCATGCGTTCTATATGCCCCCCGCCGCTCGACGGCATCGATTGATGAGGAAGGACAAAGGGCTGGGGGGGGGGGTCGTACCAACTCCCAAAAAATGGGGGGTCGTATAGAGTCGACTAAAATCCCCAACCAATGATGTGCCCTGTCAACAACTTCTCCTTGAGCCGATGTCACATCGCAGTTAAGCATGACGTTTTTTTGCTTAACGAGGTCGTTTCGCACCTTCGTTAATGATGCCTTGCACCCTAGGTGCGAGAAGCCATCAATGAGATACGACCGTACCATTTTTCATTTTTCACCGACCACAAGACTGCGGATGGTAGCCTCCGGATCATTTTTGACAGCTTCGAGAACGGTGAAGTCTTCCATTTCGTGGGGGCGTCCGACGGCTCCATATACAGGGGGGGGGGCAAAAAAAAGTCATTTTGCCTCCATGACTTTCAAGGCGCTATAAGTTACACTTTATTAAATTTTTATCGGACATTTTTACTACCATATTAAAGAGCACATTAAATACTATAATGATACTCCGCACAGCCTTCTGGAGGAGCGCCATCGAGAGATTCGGCCGCGCGAAAGTGAGTGGGTAGGAGTTGAGCGAGATCGTTGATTTCTCCGCCACTGTAGACCACCCTGTTGAGCTCCGCCCGAACCGAGTAATTGAGGGGGTTTAGTTCAGGACCCCCGCTTAAATACTCCATCTTTTCCAGGTACTCAACGTTCTTCCATTCCAAGTAGGCGAAAGTTTTTCCAACGCCCTTCGATTAAATGTGTTGTCACCCAATCCTGTAGCAGTACAAAGTTTCCAAGAAGGTACGGGCGACGACATGAAGATGGGATATTCTCCTCGAGTTGCTCGATGTAGCCACCAGCGCACACCCTCAGTCTGGGGCCCACGAAGAAAATATCGGTTCATCCATTCCAGGTACGGCCGGTCCACACCATCAACCCGCGCCTTGGTGAATGGGGTGAAGATGATGTCCTGGACCGTAGCGACGTTGCCGGAGCTGCTCGATGTTTGAGGTCTTGCAGATCAAGAGTACTGGTCTCCAGGTAGCTATCCATGGGTGACTCCATACTAGAAGTTTCGCAGCTGTTTGGAGGTGACATGAATTCCAAAGGTCTTCTCCAGTCAGGCTGCGACTGGAGATGACTTCATATTTTGGTGTACATGAAGGTGATGGGCGAGCGCCAGCTCCTGCTTATAGAGGAACATCTTGGGTATCTTCCGCCCTGGTACTCGTATCCACGTCCTCTGTCTGGGCTGCGAAAACTTTGCTGATATGTGACTCGGTCGAAATGTCTTTTTTTGCCCCCCCCCCCCATGTAGAAAGATGATAACTCGATGCTGCCCTCTGAAAGTGACATCATAATTAGACCAAGAGATGACCAGGCGCCTTTATATACTCTGAGTGGAAAAGCATTTGGAAGGTTTCACAAGCATGGCATGTTATTTGGATGAAGCATCAATAATCAAAAGATGTAACCTATTCAAAAACACTGACAGGACTTTCTTTCCAGCTAATGTATACCAAGTTTGAACCTTTGAAACTGAAGGGAATATGAGGTGTATAACTCAATCAGCGTGTGGAAAAACATCTACCATTCCTCGAGTCTTCCGCATGTGTCTCCCCCGTGAACAAGCTGATTTGGTCAGCGCGCTATCATACTCAGTAAGGCACTTAGGGTGGTGCGTGTCTGTCATTGAAATTGCAGTCTTTGAGTTGCTCCTACAGCTCTCTTTCCTCCTGAGAGACATTGTGCTGTGGCCATTTATTTTAGACATAAATGGGTCTCTGCTGTTTCAGCTTTTCGTTCAATTGGAAAAAGGGAATTAGTCGAAAATGCTTGATTTTGCCGGCTTGACGCACTCTGAGCTCGTGGACATTAATCTAACCAGAATCGTCGGAAAACTAGACCAACTCATAGAGCTGAAAACTCTTTGTGAAATAGTGAGGGAATCAACGGTAAAACTTTTCATTTCTACAGCGGCATTTCAACTGAAAAAGAAAACCCGTGGGCCAACCCAATAATTCCGTTCAGGACAATACTACAGCTGCGGAAAAAAACTTGGAACATGCTACAAGATCGCGTTTTGAACGGTTCTCATGCTCTTACTCGACAAAAAGATAGTGAAATGGTGAGCAGATAGCGGGAATTCAACAAGAAAAACTATTCAGAATTTGGTATTGTTACTACTGGGTTTGATTAAAGCCTCCATGGTCCATGGAATCGGAGCTTCAAGGGTATCTACGGATATTCGACTACAAATTCCTTGAATTGCAAGGGAACTGCTCACTCGTGTTGGCGGTCTTCTTCCCTTTGCCTCATGCTTCAGATCCTCTCCAAGATGCCTGATGCGGTTGAGCAGGAGAATCTTTCTCGATCATTTTGTCTTTCGTATGCTGGTGGGTGCCGGAACCAAGACTCCACGTAACTCTATGTTTGCTCAGGGTAGTCTTTGCTGATTTGAAAACAGTTCTTCCAGCCTACTTTACTTATATCCACGATATTTCAGTGCACAAGTCAAGGAGAACCAAAAAATAATCTGATAGAAAATTCCGATTTTTTGGCTTGTTCTAAGTTTTTTTCCGCAGCTGTCTCAAAACAAAGTTCTAGCCGCATTTACCAGCGTTCCTTTACCAGATGGATTTTGCCATTAACCGAGTTCAGGGACACACCTTCAAGGAAAAGGGCACAGTATGTTTCCCAGGCATGTAAGATGAACGCGCCGATCACCAAAGAATTCGGCGCTCCTGAAAAAACCTCACATGATGTCTTTCCCAAGAAAAGCAGTCTCTAAGCATCCTAGCAAGCTTTGACATCCAATCCGAATCCTTCCAACAACGACACGCCCACAAGGGGCCGCATTGATCACCATCGGATCAGCTGTTTTCAAAAACCATATGCGGCTGAATAGCGCTTTTTTTTACTTCTTTACACTTCATTTCAAAGAGGTAAGGCTTGTAGATAACGAAAATAATATTCTCTTTGGCAGATTGCAAATTTTTTGCGAGCAGTGCTCGTTTTGCATTTTAGAGTTGTTTTAGTTTCCTCACTTTTCCCACTTGGGTTCCTGCGGGCCCTTGATAGGCTTCATGAAAATGTCGCTAGCATGTCTCTGCTTCTGTTGAGGACCCCTCTTGCTATTGTCGTAAATGTTATTGCTTGGAAGTAACACGTTTTCATACTTCCTGTGCGATCACCGTAATTTCTTTCACATTGATATTTGACCAGCTATA